>PVIY010042741.1:0-20758 GCA_004026745.1 Myrmecophaga tridactyla | reverse complement strand
TAATGATGGTAAACAAAGAAAGCAAAATAGGGTCTCTAAATAGGATAATGTCATTGTTCTAGTTTGCTAGCTGCCAGAATGCAATATACCAGAAACAGAATGGTTTCTAAAAAGGGGAATTTAATAAGTTGCTAGTTAACAATTCTAATGTCCCAATTAAAACAAGTCTATAGAAATGTCCAATCAAAGGTATCCAGGGAAAGATACCTTGATTCAAAGAAGGCTGATGAAGTTCAGGGTTTCTCTCTCAAATGGAAGGACACATAGTAAACACAGAGTTTCTCTCTCATCTGTAAGGGCACATGGTGAACACGGCATCATCTGCTAGCTTCTTCTCCTGGCTTCCTGTTTCATGAAGCTCCCCGGGAGGCATTTTCCTTCTTCATCTCCAGAGGTCACTGGCTGGTGGACTCTGCTTCTTGTGCTACATCATTCGCTCTGCTCTCTCTGAATCTCTTATTCTCCAAAATGTTTCCTCTTTTATATGACTCCAGTAAACCAATCAAGACCCATTCAAATGGGTGGAGACACATCTCCTCTAATCCATCTTAACAACCGCTCTTGATTGGGAGACATCTCCAGGGAGATGCTCTGATTACAGATTCAAACATACAGTATTGCATAAGGATTATTCTGCCATTTTACAAAATAGGATTTTGATTAAAACATGGCTTTTCTAGGATCCATACATCCTTTCAAACCAGCACAGTCATTATAGACTAAAACAGCAATAATCAAAAGCATTTCCTTTTTAACATGGGCAGGCATCAGGAATCGAACCCTGCTCCTCTGGCATGACAGGCAAGCATTCTTGCCTGCTGAGCCACCATGGCCTGCCCAATCAAAAGCATTTTTATAGCTAACATTTATTGAAAACATACAATGTGTAAGGCATTAATCTAAACACTTTGCCTGATGCATTAACTCATATTTTCCTGGCCACAACAACTGTATAACATGGATACAATGTTTACCCATATTTTAAAAAGAGATAAAACTTAAGCATAGCGAGAACTTTCAGACCAAGTTCAAGCAGCTGAAGAGGAAATTCTTCCTTGAGGAATGCAATTTTAGATTGCTTTTAAAAAAAGAAGGTAGAGATGGAATCAGAAGAAAGAATGGAATGGATACAGCAAGGTAGATAGTAGACAAACTTGAAAAGATCAATCAGATGGAAAGGAGGAAATTGAACTGGGTAAGAAGGGAAAAACATGGGTAAATATATATCTTTCATGTTAGAAATTTTCCTGCCCTTTCCCCTGATATGCACATATATGCATAGTTTTCTTTTAGTTTAGTTGGTGATGCACACTTTCTAATAGTACTGTATTTTATCTTGCATATGTAAACAATATTTACTAAGGGCTAGGCACTATTATTAAAATTGTATTATTTAATCCTTTAAACTTCTGTGCCACCATTTTTTGATGAGGAATTGAGGTACAGGTAACTGACCTGTACAGGACTGACATTTTAATCTTGGCAGTCCAGTATGTTATGTCTGTCCAATATTAAATATTATTTCCAGAATAATTATATCTTGGGTTAAAATACAAATAGAAATATAAACCAGCGAAGGAAATGAAAATGTTTTAAACAAAATATAATCAAGTTTCTTTTGTATTAGCATTTGCAACTTAACCTGATAAATGTTGTCTTATTTTCCAAGTTGAATAAAATGAGTGGAAAAATATAATAATCAGTCATAAAAATAAACCATTGTTTTTATACCTCAGGATAAAAAACAGAGACAATTGGGATTTTATGATTTTCTACATTAATATTGCTTTTTATTTTTTTGCGGTGGGATAAAATCTTGTGCCCAATAAATATATGAAAATCATGCAAATGTAAGCACAGATATAGGTAAACAAATGTATGTTAATTACTTTTCAAATATTTTGAAATATAAATAAACAAGAAGAATCAGCAGCAGCATATTTATGCTGTTGAATGACAAAAGTGCTCAGTAGACCGAGAAATCATATTTAATTACCCAGGATTTCAACACATTGTTGCTTTCTCACTATGAAGATTATTCATAATCTTTCCACTTCCTGGACCCCAGAGACAACAAACATTTTGGTCATAGAATCTTAAGATATTTCCCTCAGGCCAGAACTGGCTATTTGGTCTTTCTCCCTGTTTTCATTAAGAATTAACATATGAAATGGAAATAATTAATAGCCCGTTAACTATAAATGATATGGGGAGCATTAATGCTACCTCAAGAGATTACACACAGACACTAGATTTTTTTGTTCCTTCAGAATCAAAAACTATGCACCACAAAAAGTTCCAGTTTTACACCAATCAGATTTTACCTCCAAAACATCTGGGAAATTTTCTTAAAATATGGATTCAATATCCACCCATTGAAATTATGATTCATTTGATCTGAGGGTGGGATTTAGTAATCTGCATTTCAATAACTTTTGCAGGAGATGGTAATGGCATTCTAATTTCTCACCCAAAAAACAGTGGCTTATTGTTGTTTAAAAATGTAATTATTTTATGCAAAGTTATTCTCAGTAGTTGTACATTGAATTAACGAAGGAAAAAATAACTAAGCAGGGAGTACAGAGAATAGAATTCCTTTGATCCATTTTTGACACTTTTTGGTTTGGGAAGGAAGAAACACAAAATCTATGTTCTTGAATTTTCCCATGAATTGCAATATAATTCCAAGGATCTCCGAGGTTTCAATTTCAAAAATTGAAAGTTTTTCTAATAACTATTGTATTTATAACTGAATGTGCATTCTGCTTCTAATTTAGTGAGCAGTATGATAAACTCAGATGGCATATATTTGCTAATTGCTAAGTGCCAGATCCTGTTGCCAGAAATCATAACATAATAAGAACAACAACATCACCCTCTTATAACTGGAAATTTTTAAGATGTGAGAAACAGCAGGTAGGGATGCACATGATATTTTAAAAATAAAATGTGTGCTTTAATGGGAACCCACTGACACAAATATTTGAAAATATATTAGAATTTTTCTAAAATAAATGTAGTACATTACTTTGACTTCCTAAATATATTATAAAATAACAATCCAGGGTTTCAGGTTAAAGAGAAGGAAACAATTAAGTCAATAGTTAAAATATGATTGAATATTCCAATAATATAGTAGTAGTAGTATAAGTAGTAAAAAGAAAGATATACTGTACCATTCTAGTTTGCAAGCTGCCAGAATGTGATATACCAGAAACAGACTGGCTTTTTTAAAAAGGAGAATTTATTAAGTTGCAAGTTTGCAGTTCTAAGGCCTTGAAAATGTCCAAATTAAAGCAAGGCTATAGAAATGTCCAATCTAAGTCATCCAGGGAAAGACATGTTGGCTCAAAAAGGCCGATGAAGTTCAGGGTTTCTCTCTCAGCGGGAAAGGCACATGACATACATCATGATGTCTGCTAACTTTCTCTCCAGGCTTTCCCTGGGAAAGCTTTCTTGTCAATGGCTTCTCTGGGGCTCTGTCCTTTCTGTTGACTCTCTCCATTCTGATCGCTCTCACGACTCTCTAGCTTTTTCCAAAATGGTTCCCTTTTAAAGGGCTCCATAAGTAACCCTACCTTGAATGGATGGAGATGCATCTCCATGGAAATCATCTAATCAAAATTTACCATCCACAGATGGAAACCATCAAAAAGCTCCTACCCTGCAATACTGAATGAGGATTAAAGATCTTGTTTTTTTGTGGGGTACACAGCAGATTCAAACCTGCACATCTTTGTAGGGTTGACTTCATCAGGGAAGGCCTAGGTAATGTTGTAATATTTATTTTGAGTTTTGGGAGATAATTGGAATTTATACACTTGAACAAAAAGAGGACAGACATTATAGGCTGAAGAAGCAGCATATATATATATCCTTAAAAAGTATTGGCGGGGGAGGGTGCAAGGGTAGTTCAGTGGTAGAATTCTCACCTGCCATGCAGGAGACTTGGGTTTGATTCCCGGCTCATGCATTTCCCAAACAAACAAACAAGCAAACAAACAAACAAAAATTCAGTTAGTGATGCTATAATAAGGGGATGCATGGAAAAAGAAAGAAATGTAACCCTTGCCATACAGCATAAAAAAAAAGAAAAAAATTATTTAAGGACTGGGACAGCCCTAGGCTGTTTCATTGCCATCACGCTTCGCTTCCACACACTGAGCCACGGGTCCGAGTTCTTTTTGACTACCATGGAAAGAGGAAAGAGAAACCAGGAGTTTGTTTGTTTTTAATCCTCATTTGATTTGATCACAGAGTTATTGTAGCCTTCTGAAATAATATGACACTCAGCATCTAGTAAAAAAATGGCAGCTGCTTACTTTGACCCAGACTTGAATCCCACACCAAATTCGAGTACTAAGACTCACCTGGGTGCTGGTGTGGAATGTTCCCTGAAGCAATGGAGCAAGTACTAAAGGTAATTCATTGTTTTGAAAACAGTAGTGAGCCAACTACGTAGGCCAGTATTAGCCAGACATGAAGACGCCACAGATGTCCAGATATGTATTGAGAATTGGTTATTTGCCTAAAGGATTTCTAAACCAGATTACTCAGATAAGCCAACTCTGAATTTCTTCTATCAGCAGGTAAAGAGTGATCAATCATATGTTAGAAATAGCTGATCAAGTAGACCAGGAAATTTTTTGAAGTTGAGTGGTCTAGAAATACAGCTATTATGGGTCAATATTTTAGAAAAGAAGTCTGACTAGAAGTATTAGATAAAGGTGTTGGTTTAAAACGATTTTTTTTTTCTAAGAGTGTACTGAATTTTGCCAAGGCCAAAAACACTAAGAAAACTGATCCAACTAACACTTAGACAATTTGCTAACCTTAACAGAGAAGAAAGTATTCTGAAATTCTTTAAGATTCTCTCACCAGTGTACAGACTTGATAAGGAATGCTTCAAATGTGCTCTTTGTTCTTGCTGGACTATATGTGTGGCACTGGCAATTAGCCCTGAAGAGCGGACCAGTTACCTGACCGACAAGAGCTGTAGTCCTACACATCTGGCAAAATTTAGTCAAGTGCGGACTATTCAGTACACACACAGTGAAGACAAGGACAAGGGAAGAATGCTGCAACTGAAAATAGCAGAAGCACCTAAGCCTCTGACTTAATAGATGAATATTGCTGGCTGGTGAATGGAACTGCTCAGTCTTTTATCAATATCCCAGAAAGAAGGTGAGCAGGCTTTACCATCAATACCGAAGCTGGGCAATAGCTAAGAGCAAGGCATGCAGACACACGCTATCACTATGTCAGAAACAACTATGCTGAGATCATAGATGAAGAATATACTTATTCCAAACTCTCAACCAGGGTTTATGAAGTTCAAAGAGAAAGAATAGAACTTGGACAATGTATCGGAGAAATCAATTTGGAGATGTACATCAAGGAGTTTACATGAGTCCAGAAAATCCTGCTTTGGCCATTGCAATAAAATATGTAAACACTGTACTTTGGACAGCATGAGATAGAAATTCCTTCAAGAAGCCTTGACAATGTGTCACTATGTCTGTCTTCATATCATGAACCTGATTAGTGTCATCATGGAGAATCCCACCAGATAATCATGGAGCTGTGCGTGCTGGGGACCTGAGGTCATTTTGCAAGTAAGAAAATACAGTCTGGATCTGGCATCTTTGATCTTGTATGCCTATCAGCTTGGTACTGCTCTTGCATACCAAGAGAACAAAAGATTTGTACACAGGGACATTGCTGCTTAGAATGTTCTGGTTTCCTCAACTGATTGTGTAAAATTAGGAGACTTTGGATTAGTCCAATATATGGAAGACAGTACTTATTACAAAGCTTCTAAAGGAAAATTGCCTATTAAATGGATGGCTCCAGAGTCTATCAGGTTTTTGTCGTTTTACCACAGCTGCTAGGTATAGATGTTTGGTGTGTGTATGTGGGAGATATTGATTCATGGCAAAAAGAAAAGAACAATGATGTGATTGGACACATTGAAAATGAAGAAAGATTGCTAATGCCTCCAAGCTGGCCTCCTACCCTCTACAGCCTTATAACTAAGTGCTGGGCCTACAACCCTAGCTAGTGACCCACATTTATGGAACTTAAAGCTCAACTCAGCACAACCTTGGAGAAGAATGTTCAGCATGAACGAATAGATGAGAATTGTGCTGGTTTGAAAGGATGAATGTACCCTAGAAAAGCCATAATTTAATCAAAATCGCACTTCATAAAGGCAGAATAACCCCTTTTCAGTACTGTATGTGTGAAACTGTAATCAGATCATCTCCCTGGAGATATGATTTAATCAAGAGGGGTTGTTAAGCTGGATAACATGATGACATGTCTCCGCCCATTGGAGCGGATCTTGATTAGTTTACTGGAATCCTATACAAGAGGAAACATTTTGGAGAATGAGGAGATTCTGAGAGAGCAGACAATGACATAGCCATGAGAAGTGGAGTCTACCAGCCAGTGCTTTGAAGATGAAGAAGGAAAATGCCTCCTGGGGAGCTTCATGAAACAGGAAGCCAGCAGAGAAAGCTAGCAGATGACACTGTGTTCACCATGTGCCCTTCCAGATAACAGAGAAACCCTGACTATGTTCGCCATGTGCCTTTCCACTTGAGAGAGAAACCCTGAACTTCATCGGCCTTCTTGAACCAAGGTATCTTTCCCTGGATGCCTGTGATTAGACATTTCTATAGACTTGTTTAACGGGGACATTTCCTCCATCTTAAAACTGTACACTAGAAATTTATTAAATTCCCCTTTTTAAAAGCCATTTGCTTCTGGTATAGTGCAGCGAGCAAACTACAACAAGAATCAAATCAAGAAGAAAGGTCAAAGTGCCCTGAGACTTAGGAGAGTCTGATGAAGCACCTCTCAAGCCCAGCAGGCTTGGTTATACTAGCCAGAGGTCCAGCAAAGGATTTTACCCCTGTCCCCAGCACCTAGTACAGATTAACCATTACCAGGTCTCTGGCTATCCTGGCTCATATGGAATCACTGCTATGGCTGGCAGCACCTACCTGAGTCAGGTAATCTCTTTTGTACCAAACAGATTTGTGGAATCAGAGGCATTTGGAGATATCAATGTGACAGTCAACCATTGAAGATTCTGCAGCATTGGATATCTGAGGAATTGGGCAAGTATTACCAACCACCTGATGGCAGCGAGGCAGATACAGCAGCAGCAGGAAATGGAAGGCTATCAGCACTGGCTGGAAAAAGTGGAGAGACTCCTGAAGCCTGACATGAGGCTCTCTTGAGGCACCCAGGATGTGAATGGAAACCATCACATCTACTGGCCTATGCAGAAACCAGACCCTTCACCTCCACCAAAGAAACTGTCATGCCCTGGAGCCCCTGGTCACTTGGGCAGCCTCTCCGGCCTCAAAGGCCATAGGGACAGTTTCAGTGAGTGTGTCAAGATGTGGCGGCTTCAGCCCCAGGAAGTCAGTCCTCTCCCTACTGCCTATGTCTACCAGTCCAGTGACTCGTATATGAGACATCACGAGCCTGATGAAAGTGGTCGCCGAAACGTCCAGTAAAATGCAGCCAGCCCCACCTGAGGAGTATGTTCCAATGGTGAAGGAGGTTGGCTTGGCCCTGAGGATGCTATTGGCCACTGTGGATCAGACCATTCCTGTTCTACCCGCTCTCTCTCACCAACTGAGAGATCGAGATGGACCAGAAGCTGCTGAACTCTGACCTGGGTGAGCTCATCAACACAATGAAACTGCCCAGCAGTAGTCATGACCAGCCTCCAGTAGGAGCACAAAAAGCAGACCCTGGCACCTGCCCACGCCCTGGCTGTGAATATCAAAATCCTACTGGACGTCATTGACCAAGCAAGACTGAACAAGATTGAGCAGATAAGGCTGCACGAAGCCTGGCATGTGGAGGGGGCATTCCCAGCTAAGAGAAGCATCCTGTGGGGCTATTCCTCCAGCCTTCCATTGAGGAGTTAACCCTGTGTCCTAAGTCGCCAGCAATGACAGCTCCAACTTAGAATGAGAGCAGGTTGAACATCCTGTCTCTCATATAAGTTTAATCATATTTTGATTTGGATTGTTTTTTTTTTAATCATGATGCTCAGACACATCTGGAATCCAAAATGTGGCACTTTCTGAGAATGCAATTATACCTGAGAAACTGGTTTATGTTGCATTAGATATATTTTAGTGGAAATGGCCAAGAAGTTACATTTTAATTCCGAACTACCTAAGCTGCATATTGGAAGAAAATAGTGTGAAGTGAAGAATTCCAGGAAATTCAAGGGCTGATATTATTTTGCCTACCGTAGAACTATTATCCAGACTAGAAGTTTTATTGTTGTTAGAGCATCCCTTCAGTTGCAATATGCTAATACCATTTTACGAAGAAAGAATATAAAAGCTATATTTTGAAAACTGAGCCATTTCACAAAAAAACTACAACCTTTTCTATCCTTCCTGCCTTTTGCTTTCATGTGGATACATGAAGCATTTGGTTGGAAAGTAGCTATATAGAGCACACAACTAAAAAGTCTCATCTATTTTTACCAGAATAATGTACCAGTTTTTTGTAGCAATTTATGTTTCTCTTGGAAGCAGAAATGCTTTGTACCAGAGCACCTCCAGACTGCATTGAGAAGCTGTTCCATACCCAGCCCTGTTTTCCATTTTTATATAATTTATAAAGAAAGATTAAAGTCATGTTGACTATTTTACAGCCACTAGAGCTAACTAACCCTTTATTGTGTCTGCCTTCCCAGGAAAGAATTCAGTAAAACAGAGGGCTCTGTTTTCCTTTTGATGTCTGGTTATACCATTCATTCTGTTAAATAATAATTTTGAAAAATATGCCCTTGGTTTTGTTTGTTGGGGGCCATAAATTATTCTCAGGAAGAATATAATGAACTGTATAGTATCTCCGACCTATTAAAAAGGTATTACCAGTAAAAAAAAAAAAAAAAAAAAAAAAAAAAAAACTATTTCAGAGAAATAATATTGTAATTCCCCACATTAAATGAGCCAGCTGTCGTGTTATTCATATGTATGCTTTTGAAATATTTGCTGCTTTTAATATTCAGTGGTCTGAGAACTAGATAGCCAGGTACTTTAAAGCCCAGTAATTCTGCTTGCTTCTATTATACTTCAAAAGAAAGTCTTGAGGGCCTTATTCATGAATGCTGATGCATATATTTTCTGGCATTTACTTTTTCTTTTACTTTTATTTTCTGGTTGTCAGGCATGTTAAGGAATTTCAGGCTGTTAGGAAAGTCAAATTAGCTATTTTTGGTTAAACCATAGTTTTTCTCTTTTAGGAGATGATTATACTTTGGGTGAAGTAGGGGTGGGAATAAAATGAAAACACATGAATTAATTAGAGAGGACATAACTTGGAAATATGTTGAATAAACTAAATTCAATGTAAGCGCATGCAGACATTGCTTTATATGCAAAATATTTAGAGAAATATTTTAAGTATAATTTTTGTTTATTTGTTTAACAAATATCTTCATTCATTAATGAAAGCTGAACAAAGAAAAAAATCTCATTCAAAACATGATACCCGAATTATGCATTAAATTTATTAAAGTCACCAGATACGTGACTAGAGTATATTCCTGCAAATTAGTGAAGATTATATAGAAAAAGTGACATGAATTTAGAAATAGAGAAATAAAATGGAGAAAATGCATAGAACATGAGGATGTTTTTGACTGCCCTAGGCTGTGCTATAAGATTCCTGCCAAGTTTATCTGAAAAAGAGGCTGTATGCATATCTTGGTAACACAAAAGGACTTCCTAGGAAGTTATGGCTTGAGATACCCTTTAAAGATTTATATGTAACACTCTTGCCCTTTGTAAGAGTCCAAGTAATTCCTTGAGGCTATCTCAATTCTTATAACATTTTTCTGTGCCCAGCATATCTGAGATAATATGCTCAACTAGAAAGATGATATTTCTTATGAGCAAAAATCACAGGAAAATCATAGAAAGAATGGCAATTTTTCATTTTCATAACAGTGCTAAAAGTATCACAAATACAGGCTCTAGCTTGGTTAACTTAACATAGATTTTATTAAAACCATACACACATACATGCACACATGCTGTAATACACTGTAGAATTCGTATATAAATTTAGAGCCCTGCAGACAATGAAACATGTAGATTCTCATTGGAGATTGAAGGGTTCTGGACTAAGAATATAGTGATAAAGACTTAGATTTTTATGTCTGGAGTATTCTGTGAAGGGTGGTCTATATACAGAAGAGGCATCCTCCAAGAAATAGAATTAGTCTATTTACCCAGAAGATTTGTTGGCAAGGAGATTAGACAAGGCCACCTTCTTTAACCAATAAAGAGAATGAAAAGATCTAAGGAAGGTTAACATCATCAGATTCTCAAGTAGTTTATACAAATTTTCATACACAATATCAAACACTTCATAAAAATAGCCCAAAAAAGAGAAAAATAAAATTGGCCAAAATGCAAGAGAAATCAGAGATGATGGAAACAAAATTTGAAATATCAAGAAAATGGAGCTACTGAACAAGGATATGTAAGTAAGTAGAGTGACTATGGTCAACGAATTTAACACAGAGAAATTTTACTAGCATTTTGGAAGCTATAAACAAGAACATAAAGAAAAAAATTGAAGTTAAAGATACTATAACTGATAATAAACTTGTCTCTGTGGACAACTTTAACAACACATTAGACATGGATTAAGGTATAATTTATAAACTGATATCTTCTCTAGCAGAAAACATTCAAATTGAATCAAAGAGAAGGAAGGAGTAAAAAAAGAGAAAAGAACATGAGATGTATGAGAAATTATGAAGGTCTAACATACATGTGATTTGTGCTCCAGAAGACAAGGGGAAAATAGGTGCAAGAGGAAGAAAAAGAAGTTTCCAAAAGTAATAAAAAGGATATTGAACTACAGATTCAAAATATATTCAAACTGAATAAAATTTAAAATGTAGGTTCATAAAAAGAAAATTGGTGAAAACCAAAAAGAATTTTAAAAGATAGAGAAGAAAGACATAAAACTTTAAAGGAGCAATAATAAGACAGCTGATTTCTCAACTGCAATAATGGAAGCCATGAGAAAACAGAATGCTATCTTTAACAGGATGGGAGGAAATTCTTAATAACTTAGGATGTGTATACAGAAAATGTCCCTTAAAAATAGAGATAGACATGGGCCACAGTAATTTAGCAGTCAGACTTCGCACCTGCCATGCCGGAGACCCAGGCTCAATTCCTGGTGCCTGCCCATGCAAAATAAATAAATAAATAAATAAATAAATAAATAAATAAATAAAGGTAAATTAAAGATATTTTTAGACAAATAAATACTGAAAGGGTTTGACACTGACAGAACCACACTAAAGGAAGTGGTAGAGTTACTTCTTCAATTATATGAAAACGATCCCAGAGAAATTCAGAATGGAAAGAAAAAAAATAGAAATATTAAAGATGTGGCACATGTAAATAAATAATTATAATATAATAAATATTCTTGTAGTATATAAAATATTATAGAACCAAATCACATGCCAAAAAAGTACAAAATGCAGGAAATAAGGGAAAAAACAGAAAAGATGATACAAATAGGAAGTAAACAGTAAGACTATGAATTTTATTCAAATATATAAAAAATTACATTAGTATAAAATAATTCAATACTCTTTAAGCACTTAACATTGTCATAAATGTTAACAATGGCATCAATTTGCTGACTGAGAGAAATACACTGACAATATGAAAATACAGAAAGAAATTTATAGGATTTAAAGAAAAAAAGATAAAGTGTGGAACATCACCCATGCTACCTGTCATGGTTAGGTTCATGTGTCAACTTGGTCAAGTGGTGGTACCTGTTTGTCTGGTTGGGCAAGTGCTGGCCTGTCTGTTGCGATGAGGACATTTTATAGAATTAAATCATGATCATGTCAGCTACATCCACAGCTGATTACATTTGTAATCCTGCCTTGAGGAGTTGGCCACCCAACCTCCTCCTGAAGGGATTAGCCTTAGAGTGATTAATCCTGTTTCACCAGATGAAACTGCAAATGAAGGCCCTGAAGCAAATGGCTTGGAAGATACTTCCAATTCTTTTCATGACCAATCCCCGCAACCCCTCATTTCTTCCAGACCTATAACTAGACTAACGTCCCAACAGGCCCCTAAAGGTGAAGTGCAAAGTATCACACATGAGGAGGTACATTATATTCCAAAAGAACTATGTGAGTTTTCCAATTTATATAGACAGAAATCAGGGGAATACGTGTGGCAATGGATTTTAAGGGTGTGGGATAATGGTGAGAGGAATATAAGGCTGGGTCAGGCTGAATTTATTGATATGGGCCCACTAAGCAGATATTCTGCATTCAATGTTATAGCTCGAGGGGTTAGAAAAGGTATTAACAGTTTGTTTGGATGGTTAGTTGAAACATGGATCAAAAGGTGGCCAATGTTACCTGAGGTTGAAATGCCAGAACTGCCCTGGTATAATGTAGATGAGGGGATCCAGAGGCTTAGAGAGATTGGAATGTTAAAGTGGATTTATCATGCAAAGCCTGCTCTTATACCCCACAAATGTCCAGAGGATGCACCTTTTACCAGAACAGTGAGAAACAAATTTGTGAGACTAGCACCATCATCCCTGCAGAGCTCTGTGGTTGCACTTCTCTCTAGGTCAGATATTACTGTAGGAACTGCTGTCACATAGCTGGAATGCTTAAACACAATGGTGATGACAGGATCCCAAGTTGGCAGAAGCCAAGTGGCAGCACTTAACTGCCAAAGACAGGGTAGACGTGGCTATTATAATAGACAGCAAACTCAAAGCAGGCAGCAGAATCATATGACTCACAGAGATTTGTGGCATTGGTTAACAAATCATGGGGTACCTAGAAATACAATAGAAGAAAAGTCTACTAAATTCTTATTTGAGCTGTATAAACAAAAGAGTTCTAGGTCAAGTGAACAGAAGTCTAACCTGAATTACAAAAACATAGAGTCATGGCCCCTTAATCAACTTCCAGACTTGAAACAGTTTACAGACCCAGAACCCCTTGAATGAAGGGGAGGCCAGGTCCCTTTGGGGGAGAACCCTGTTACACTGCCACAAATTTATACTGTTAATCTTCCTCCTTCCCCAAGGAGACTGACAGCCTTTTACCAGGGTAACTGTGCACTGGGGAAAAGGAAATGATCAGATATTTCAGGGATTATTAGACACTGGTTCAGAAGTGACATTAATTCCAGGGGACCCAAAACATCACTCTGGTTCACCAGTCAGAGTGGGGGCTTATGGAGGACAGGTAATCAATGGAGTTTTAGTTCAGGTCCATCTCACAGTGGGTCCAGTGAGCCCCTGGACTCATTCTGCAGTTATTTCCCAAGTTCCAGAATGTATAATTGGTATAGACATACTGAGCAACTGGCAGAATCCCCACATTGGCTCTCTAACTCATGCAGTGAGGGCTATTATGGTGGGAAAGGCCAAGTGGAAGCCACTAGAACTGCCCCTACCAAGCAAAATAGTAAATCAGAAGCAATACTGGATTCCTGGAGGGATTGCAGAGATTACTGCCACTCTTAAGGACCTGAAGGATGCAGGAGTGGTGATTCCCACCACATCCCCATTCAACTCTCTTATTTGGCTTGTGCAGAAAACAGATGGGTCTTGGAGAATGACAGTGGATTATCATAAATTCAACCAGGTGGTAACTCCAATTGCAGCTGCTGTTTCAGATGTGGAATCATTGCTTGAGCAAATCAATACATACCAATACCTGGTATGCAGCTATTGATCTGGGAAATGCTTTTTTTTTCTCAAAAGCTATTAGTAAGGACCACCAGAAACAGTTTGCTTTCAGCTGGCAAGGTCAGCAATATACTTTTACTGTTCTACCTCAAGGGTTTATCAACTCTCCAGCCCTACGTCATAATCTTGTCCGCAGGGACCTTGATCATTTCTCCCTACCACAAGACATCACACTGGTCCATTATATCGATGATGTCATGTTGATTGGACCTAGTGAGCAAGAAGTAGCAACTACTCTAGACTTACTGGTAAGGTATTGCATTTCAGAGAATGGGAGATAAATCCAACAAAAATACAGAGGCTTTCCACCTCAGTGAAATTTCTAGGTGTCAAGTTGTGTGGAGCATGTCGAAATATCCTTTCTAAGGTGAAGGATAAGTTGCTACATCTGGTCCCTCCTATAACCAAAAAAAGAGGCACATGCCTAGTTGGTCTCTTTGGATTTTGGCAACAACATATTCCTCATTTGGGTGTGCTACTCCAGCCCATTTATTGAGTGACCAGAAAATCTACTAATTTTGAGTGGGGACCTGAACAAGAGGAGGCTCTGTGACAGGTCCAGGCTGCTGTACAAGCTGCTCTGTCACTTGGGTCATATGATCCTGCAGATCCAGTGGTGCTGGAAGTGTCAGTGGCAAATAGAGATGCTGTCTGGAGCCTTTGGCAGGCCCCTACAGGAGAATCACAACACAGACCCTTAGGATTTTGGAGCAAAGCCTTAGCATCTGCTGCAGATAACTACTCTCCTTTTGAGAAACAGCTTTTAGCCTGCTACTGGGCCTTAGTAGAGACTGAACGCTTAACCATGGGCCACCAAGTTATCTTGAGACCCAAATTGCCTATCATGAGCTGGGTGTTGTCTGATCCACCAAGCCATAAAGTTGGTGATGCTCAGCAGCACTCTATTGTAAAATGGAAATGGTATATATGAGATAGGGCCTGAGCACGTCCTGAAGGCACAAGTAAGTTACAAGAGGAAGTGACCCAAATGCCCATGGTCTCCATTACTGCCACATTACCTTCTCTTTCCCAGACCAGAGCTTTGGCCTCTTGGGGAGTTCCTTACAGTGAACTAACTGAGGAAGAGAAAACTCGGCCCTGGTTTACAGATGGTTCAGCACGATATGCAGGTTCCACCCGAAAGTGGACAGCTGCAGCACTACAACCCCTTTCTGGGGTGTCCTTGAAGGACAGTGGTGAGGGGAAATCCTCCCTGTGGGCAGAACTTCAAGCAGTGCACCTGCTTGTTCATTTTGCTTGGGAGGAAACCTGGCCAGAGGTGCGTTTGTATACTGACTCATGGGCTGTTGCTAATGGTTTGGCTGGATGGTCAGGGACTTGGAAAGACCATAATTGGAAAATTGGTGACAAAGAAGTCTGGGGAAGAAATATGTGCATAGACCTTTCTGAGTGGTCTAAAAACATGAAGATATTTGTGTCCCATGTGAATGCCCACCAGATGGTGACTTCAGCAGAGGAAGGTTTTAATAATCAAGTGGATAAGATGACCTGTTCTGTGGATACCAGTCAGCCTCTTTCCCCAGCAACTCCTGTCATTGCCCAATGGGCTCATGAACAAAGTGGCCATGGTTGTAGGGATGGAGGTTATGTATGGGCTCAGCAACATGGACTTCCACTCACCAAGGCTGACTTGGCTACAGCCACTGCTGAGTGCCCAATCTGCCAGCAATAGAGACCCACACTCAGCTCCTGATATGGCACCATTCCCCAAAGTGATCAGTCAGCTACATGGTGGCAGGTTGATTACATTGGACCACTCCCTTCATGGAAGGGGCAGTGATTTGTTCCAACTGGAATAGACACATCCTCTGGATATGGGTGTGCTTTCCCTGCATGCAATGCTTCTGCCAAAACTACCATTCGTGGGCTTACAGAATGCCTTATACATCGTCATGGTATTCCACATAGCATTGTTTCTGATCAAGGAACACACTTCACAGCAAATGAAGTGCGGGAATGGGCACCTGCTCATGGAATTCTCTGCTCTTACCATGTTCCCTATCATCCAGAAGCAGCTGGATTGATAGAACGGTGGAGTGGCCTTTTGAAAACTCAATTATGGTGCAAACTAGGTGGCAATACCTTGAAAGTCTGGGGTAATGTTCTCCAGGAAGCTGTATATGCTTTGAATCAGCATTTGCTGTTTGGTACTGTTTCTCCCATAGCCAGGATCCATGGGTCCAGGAACCAAGAGGTGGAAATGGGAGTGGTACCACTCACTATTACCCCTAGTGATCCACTAGGAAAATTTTTTCTTCCTGTTCCTGTGACCCTGAGCTCTGCTGGTCTACAGGTTTTAGTTCCAAAATGGGGAGTGCTTCCTCCAGGAGAAACAACAATGATTCCATTGAACTGGAAGTTAAGACTGCCACCTGGTCACTTTGGGCTACTTATGCCCCTGGATCAACAAGCCAAGAAGGGGATTACATTATTGTCGGGGGTAATTGACCCTGACTATCAGGAGGAAGTAGGACTGCAAGTACATAACGGAGGTAAAGAAGAGTTTTCTTGGAATATAGGAGATCCCCTAAGGCATCTTTTAGTACTACCATGCCCTGTGATTAAAATCAATGGAAAACTGCAACAACCCAATCCAGGCAGGACTACCAATGGCTCTGAAACTTCAGGAATGAAAGTTTGGGTCACCCTACCAGGCAAAGAACCACGGCCAGCTGAAGTGCTTGCTGAGGGTAAAGGGAACATGAAATGGGTAGTGGAAGAAGGTAGTGATCAATATGAACTTCGACTACGTGATCAGTTGCAGAAACGAGGAATGTAATGCTGTTTTGTTCATGTTATATTATTTAAGTTGTAAGATATCAAGTTTAAGAATGAATATACCCAAGGATTTGCACCTTATTCTGGAGAGATTTAATGTGTTTCCAGTTATATGCAGGACAGTTGAGTATTATTAGGTGACAGAAAAAATATGTGTTTTATTGTTTTTTATTTAGAAATTAGGTATGGTTTAAGGTGGAATGTATAGCTGCCAAGTTGACAAGGGGTAGACTGTCATGGTCAGGTTCATGTGTCAACTTGGCCAAATTGTGGTACCTGTTTTTCTGGTTGGGCACGTGCTGGCCTGTCTGTTGTGATGAGGACATTTCATTGAATTAAATCATGATCATGTCAGCTGCATCCACAGCTGATTATATTTGTAATCAGCCAAAGGAGAGTGTCTTCTGCAATGAGTAATGCTTAATCTGATCACTGGAAGCCTTTTAAGGAGGACTCATAAGAGACAGGCTCTTCCTTTTTCGGCTGCTGAGCCTCTCCTGTGGAGTTTGTCCAGACCCTGCATTGGAATCGTCAGCTAACAGCCTGCCCTGCGGATTTTGGACTCTGCGTTCCCACGGTCATGTGAGACACTTTTATAACTTTTATATTTGTGAGTTCCCTGTTGATTCTGTTTCTCTAAAGAACCCTAACTAATACACTGCCCAAAGAATGTGAGTAGAGTCAACCTAATTAAATTTAAATGGAGTAAAATTTCCCAAAATTACTCAGTTCATCAACTCTGGATGAAAGGAAAACAAAATAAGGCCTAACAATATATACCTTAAAGGAGAAACTCCCATAAATAAGAACACACAAATGTTGATATAAGATGGTGGGAAAAGAAATATCATGAAAACTTTGGTCTAAAGCGAGCTTCTGTAGCCATTCTAATATCATATCAAGTAGACATCATAGCAAGGTACAAAACCAGAGGGCATTTCATAATGATAAAAGGTTCATAAACAGGAGCATATAATATTTATAGTAAGAGATTATATTAAGAGATTTTAACATGCCTCAACACAATCAATGTACACTTATAATGCTTGGGAAGCAAACAGCAGTCATAAGTCAGTATCAGATCCCACTGGGCGAGTACAGTGGATGTCCTCTGCCTTGGAGTTGAGGTAAGCCTCTTAGTTAACCAATCCATTTGCCCTTGGCTTTGCTTTCTTAGGGCAGCTACTTCAATCTTGTATGTTAGTTGTGTTGAGGCAGGTGCAATCCATGCATGTCCCGGACATATTTGAGGTGGACTTGTATGCTCTAACTGAGAAGACAATGCTTATTTCTCTTAAGGAGCAGAGTGAGTATAACCCAAATAATCGTGTATGATGAGAAGAAGGATTTGTGGATGCTGAATAGTTAAAAGAATGAATTTTGTCACAATCATCCTGCATCATTTGGTTCTACCCTCTTCTTTCTCACTTTCCACAATTTTAGAACCTACTAAAACTAATTTTCACAAGGTATCTGAAATGGGGGAGCGCCTTACAGTGACCAACGATCCCAGTTTGCCTGGATAGTCCCAGTTTTACCACTAAAACTCTCATATCCAGGAATTCTCTATAACCCAGTAAAGCCTAAAGAGTCATATTATGACTATGATGGGGACTTGATACCTTTGTCTTCATAGGCTCCTTCCTTCATAACAAAACATTACAAATTATATTTTATAAAGGTGCTCATATAAAAAAATACTATCCATGCTGAAATCATTATATATGTATTATTGTTACAATTTTTATGACTTTAGAATAAATTAAGATTAAAACATGTATTATGGGCCCTAGATGGTATCTACCATGTTTAATTGATAAGTGAGCTCTGAAAATCATGATGATTATCTAACCTTGAGCAGCCACAATAGCATTTGATTAATGAGATTTAAGAAGATATCTCTCGGGTATATCTGAAAAAGTCTATGTATTCCTGACACAGACACTTCTCTCCTACTTCAGCTAGTCCTTCTTTCTGCTGGAGATTAGACAAGATAGAGGGAGCAGCAGTATCCAACCAATACATGGAAGAAAGGACAACAGAAATGCAGATGCCCTGGACCTACCATTCTTTAACTGCTTAAACATTTCCAGTAATATCCTACCTTCAGACTTCTGAAGTATCCAGCCCAAAAGTTCTTGTTTAGTGAGAAAAAAAATCGTAAAGTCATTAGATTCATGCTTTTATGGCCACCACAACCCTTAATCGATTCATTCATTTACACATATGTAAGAAAATGCATGCATGTGTCAAACAAACACAGTGGCACCAATGAAGGAAGTTACATTGTTATGAAAGATTGTGAAATACTAAATCATGTATGTTAACATGTGGCAGAGATAAGTCCCTATATAGTATAAAATTACTTATAATATTATTTATCATTCAAATAGCCACCCTTTCTCAACCTATAAAAAAAGATTTCAAAAGTTTGGAATCTGTGTATAACTGAAATCCAAGAAGACTGAACTATGATTAAATGGGAAAAAAAGAGAAAGCATTTAAAGAGTAAAGCAAGATAAAGAAAGAGAATGAGAAACCCATGGGGATGAGAAAGCAGAGGGAGGGAAAATGATAAACAACTTGAATGGTAATGAAAATCAAAGACCTAGCTCTTTGAGAAGGGACAAGATCAATTGCCCTATTGATTACTTATTTCCTGAAGTACCTTAGAGTCTTCAATATTTCTATTACTGTAAAACAGGCCTTGATGTCAGTAATTAGATTTCTTTGTTGTCTTCTGTAGTATAGATCCAACCAATTATTAATAATTATGTAATGTGTGCCTCATATAATTTAGCACTGCAATTTAAGAGTCATGGGAACAAGGACCATTTCATTTTTATTTTCTTTCATCTTTCATTAGATGCAAACTATAGATTTACTGAGGAATTAAGTAACAGAGGGATGTTCTTCAAGAGACTCAAGTTTTAAAAGATCACCTTAGACCAGTGATTCCCAGCTGGACAATTTTATCCCCTAGGCAACATTAAGCAATATTGGGAGATATTTTTGATTGTCCTAATTTTGGGCTTACTGACCTCTAATGGGTAGAAACGAGGTATACTGCTAACATCTTGCAATACATAGGACAGCCTCCCACAACAGAGAATTACCTGGCCCAAAAGATCAGTAGTGAAAATTTGCCTGAAACTTACAGGAAAGGTAAAAAATAAAATTATCTAAGATATACACAGATCTAATTTATGTTAAATAGAGACTTGAAAAAGGTGTGTTGCTGGTGTTTTAGTAATTACCAGGTCAGAAAAAAATTACAGTGGTCCAGAGAGATGTAATAAAAAGAGATGAAGATGTTTCAGGGCAAGGTTTGGAATGACTTCCCCAGTGGGAGCTAAGACCTAGAAAACTACGGAGAAGCATTATCTCCAAGCTGCTAATTCAAAGTTCTGACAGAAAGTATTTCAAGAACCACATTTTGCAAGCTGGGGAATCTATGTCAAATGGTGACATCAAATCCAGAATTATGTGAGGGAGAAAATTGGGAAGATGAGTATAAATGATTCAAAGAATAATTTAGTGAGTTTTAAGATGACTCAATGTGTTATTGAAAGCTGAGTTTCAGGTGTTGACTGTGCTCTCAGGAAACTTGCTCCCCAAACATCTGAGGTTGTGAAAACCAAGGGATACATGAATAGAATTTAAGGATCCGTGAACTTGAATGGAAAATTTTTACATTTCTATATTCACTAAGCTCGAATTGAGGTATAGTATTGTTTCCAATTATTATTATAGGCCACAAATAACATTCATTCTAGCAATCTCATGACTTGTTACCTAGAGCTCACAGATATTTTGTATCACATTACAATTGTTAATACTTTGAACTGTTGTCTATATTTACCATCCTTTAAAATTATGGCAGCTTTCAGACCCAAAGCTAAATATTGATGTATAATAGGTTAATAAACATATATTACTATATCACAATTTTTAATATTGTGATAACACTTAGTCAATAAGATTGGTTTCTGATTGTAACCTTGTGTTTTTTTTAACTTTTTTATTAATTAAAAAACTTAACAAAAGAACATTAATATATCATTCCATTCTACATATACAATCAGTAATTCTTAATATTATCACATAGTTGCATATTCATCATTTCTTAGAACATTTGCATCGATTTAGA
>PVIY010042740.1:0-20776 GCA_004026745.1 Myrmecophaga tridactyla | reverse complement strand
GTATGACCTGACAATCCCATTACTAGGTATACACCCAAAAGGATCGAAAGCAGGGGCTTGAACAGATCTTTGCACACTGATATTCATGGCAACATTATTTACAATTGACAAAAGATGGAAGCAAACGAGTGTCCATAAACTGATGGATAGAGGAACAAAATGTCATCAATATATATGTTTTGGTTTGCTAATGCTGCCAGAAATGCAAATACAGGAAACAGGTGGACTTTTATAAAGATAATTTATTAAGTTACAAGTTTATAGTTCTAAGGCCATAAAAATGTCCAAACTAAGGCATCCAGAGAAAGATACCTTGACTTAAGAAAGGCTGATCTGGCTCATGGGCACAGCCCCCACCTATGTCCTGGCCAGGGGGGCCTGGATTTTTGAGGGCTACACCGGGGTGCAGATATTGCTATATGGGGATTTTCAAAAAAAATGGAAGTAAAGAAGCTATAATATATTTATCCAATCTTCAAAGCACAGTTGACTGGATTGTTGCTGGGATTTTGGCTGTCAGACAGAATTCTCTTGAACATGTGCATCATGTGCTGAAACATGGGTTAAGTGTCTTCTTTTTCCATTGAAAAAGAAATGAAAAATGGGCAACAGAGCTACCTGAACGCAGGAACTCCAGCCTTGCAGTGGTGAAATGTGCTGACACCAAGAGTGGTAACTTATTGCTTCTGATTCTATGAAGGATTATTTAGATGCGATTTATGATATTACAGTGGCTTATGAAGGGCCTATGGATGATAAAGGGCAAGAAAAAGAAGCACCATCCGACTGAGTTTCTCTGCAAAGAATGCCCAAAAATTCATATTCACTTTGATCAAATAGACAAAAGAGATGTCCCAGAAGAACCAGCATATATAAGAAGATGGCTTCGTAAACGTTTTGAAATTTTTGAAAGTTTTGGAAGTCTGTTTGCAGTGGGTCATCAACAAGCATATGGTTTTGCAAGTTTTATAACTGAAATTGCTGGAAAAGTAAAAGCTAGTTGGAGGGCGGCTGCCGTGGCTCAGCAGGCAGAGCTCCGACCTGCGTGCTGGAGGTCTGGAGTTCAATCCCTGGTGCCTCCTGCCCATATGCAAATTAAAAAAAAAAAAGCTAGTTGGAGTTAACACTAATATTTGCACCTCTCATGAACTAATGTCAACTGCAAGAGATTATTAGGTCTGTGTAATTTATTGTTATATAATTTAGTTGGTTGTATTTGTGAACATTAATTTGCAGTATATTTCACTATATTTGTTATTTTCGATTTTTTTTTTTTACCATTTGACTGGTTCCAAGTCTTATCACTAAAGAATCTAACATCTTGCAACTGTATAATATTCTGCTTTTTGCTGAGTTTCTCCAAGTCAAAGTTTTATTTAAGTATCAAACTATTCAAGGAAAGGGGCAATAATACTCATGGGGAAGAAACTCTGTTTAGTGCATGTTTTCATTACATTGCATTATTGTATATTTGCAAGCTAAGTATAGAACTTTATATTTGCAAAATAATGAGTATTTCTAATATGTATTGAAACAGCTTCATTTGCACACCCTGTGCTCTACACAAAAGAATGTATAAAATATGAGAATTAAGCTTTAGTTAAAATTTGTGACTCTGATTTGTTGTAGCAGAACTTTAAATTGCCCAGCATTTTGAGGATTTTAGCTAAGCTTTTGGTACTTTGTAACCTTGGTGCCATTGGTACTCAAGAATATTAAGATTTCCAGTTATTTCTTATCTCAAAACAATCTGTGTGAACTTTATTGGAGTCTGAGTCCAGAGATGTTTGAGGCCTTCAAATGTTCCAACTGGATTTACTAGCATGTGCCTTTAGCTTATTACTCTGATTTAGCAAAACATTTAATCCAAAAATTGTTTTTATGTTATCATGGTAGATTTCCAAAGTATTCTACTCCTTTTCATTTGGATTAAATTAAGTGATGCTGCTCCATGGCTTGTACAATAGACTTGCAGTGAAGAAATGCATAACCAATGAGTATTTGTCCTCTTATAAAGTTAAACTCCTTAAGTTCTTGAAAGTTTCACCAGGTACTGCAAAGGCATTTCGCATTATCTTATTTGAAAAAATCCACCATCGTCAAGTCAGTGAGATACAGATTTAATTCATCAGTACTGAGTGACTTTTAAAATTTCACATTAGTTTTAATGAGGCTACATAATTACCACATATCACCTCAAAATAAAAGCTACCTTCCAAGAACCAAATTACACAATTTTCAGTCATGGAACAATAAATCCCATGGTCCCATGGAAGAAAGGCTTTTTTTTAAAAACACTTGATTTGTTTTTACTTTATTTTATGTTAAACTTGTCTACCAACTTCTTTAGATAACATCCCTGCTTACTGCTAACAGATTTTTGTTGTGAAATTGTTATATTAGAGACAGTAGAAATACACCAATTGAATCATGATAAAGTGAAAAGAATAAAGGGAACTTTTGTCTGGCTGTGTTATACTAGTTCTCCAAAACCAAGGAGTAAGCCATTTCAAGCAGCACCTTTGAAGAGTGGTGCGTGTGAATTAGTATGGGCATATTCTTATGTATATGTATGCACCCATTCCCTCAGATTACAATTGGTTTAATTGTGAATGAGGACATATGTAAAACTTTTGTAAAGTGCTTTCCTGCTGAGTGGTAATTTCTTCTTACCTGCACAGTGAAATTAAGATAAATTCCATGTCTTTGTTAAATATAATTTTTAACAGTCCTAAAATTAGAACTTATTTTTAATCAGATAAAAATAAATGTAAGTTTTGTAACTTATTTTGAACATCATGGGTTTGTTCTCACTTTACATTTTGAGAAGTAATGCCATTGCAATTAGGTGGAATATAGGTGATTTTAAGAGGGCAAAGTGGCTTGCATTAAGATCACCTTGAACATTGCTTACTTTTGTGAAGCTTATGTAGGTAGCGGAGAAGCTTAGCCTACCTGTAGGTATGCCTTAGAGTTACTTCTGGAGAACCTCTTTTGTTGCTCAGATGTGGCCTCACTCTCTCTAAGCCCAACTCTGCAAAAATCATTGCCCTCCCCGCTATGTGGGACATGACATCCAGGGGTGAAAGTCTCCCTGGCAGCATGGGAGATGACTCCCAGGGATGAATCCAGCCTGGCACCATGGGATCAACAATTCCATCCTAACTAAAAGGGGGAAAAGAAGTGTAACTAATAAAGTATCAGTGGCAGAGACAGTTCAAATAACATTGAGAGGATACTCTGGAGGTTGCTCTTACGCAAGCTTCAGTTAGACATTGCTACCTATCATAATATGCCAACCCCCAATCAGGACCATTCCAGCCAATCCCAAAGAATGCCTAGGGCAATTTATAAGATTCCACAAGAGTTCCATGCACTAGTGTAACTGTCCAGAAACCTACAACCTCCAGATGGGTCCCTGGACCAGATAAGTCCTAAGGCCTAGAGGGTCCAGCCTCTCCAGAACATCAGCTAGTTCCATCTCCCTACCCCCAGACCCTTCTAACACAAAAAAAGTTGGAACAGCCATAGTCCAAACACCCCTAAAGAGAAGGATAGAAAGATCAAAGGTGATGCTGGAGTTGTACAGAGAAGATGGGATTTAACAAATGAATACGATTGCTGAATCATTAAATTGATATCTCTTTTGGTCTCCAGTATCTTACAGCAGATAGAAGTAAAAATCTAAAATTGTGGAATTGTAACCCGTGTCAAACTCTGAAAGGTGTTCTACAACTAATTGTGGTTCTGTTCTTTGAAATTTATTGCTTTTTTGTATATATGTTATTTTTCACAAAAAAGAAAAAAGATCCCCTTGAACATTGTATTTTTTCCATCTAGACGGCTATTCTTCTCACAAAATGTCTGTACAATATTTGTTAGTTTTTAAAAATAATATACCAAAATCTTTGGAAAATTAGAAGCTTTTTTCATTAATATGCATTGATTTTGACTTGAATTATTATTTTATAAATTAAGAGCCCTATGTTCACCTATAAATCTTTTTCATACAATATCACTTATGCTTTTGTTTGTATTATTATTATTATTGTTTGTTTACTGCTTAGTTACTACTTAGTTTTTTTATAACAATGCCATCAATATGCATGCTTTTGCTTTATTTAGCAAGAGGGTATGTCTGGATGAAAGTTTGAAAAAATAAAATTATTCACTGTCAAAAAAAAAGAAAGAAAGGCTCATCTGGGAAGACATATGGCTTGCTTCTGCTGGTCCTTTGGTTCCTGGTTTCAAACAGTTTCCCAGAGGTGTTTTCTTTCTGTATCTCCAAATGTCTCTGTGTCAGCTTGGAAGCTTTTTTCCAAAATTGTTCCCTCTTAAAGGACACCAGTAAGTGACCCACCTTGTAAGTGACACATCTCCATGGAAACCACCTATTCAAAAGGTCCCAGCATAAACAATATTGAATCAGGGTGAAAGGACATGGTTTTTCTGGAGTACCCAACAGTTTCAAACTGGCACAACTTAGAGTGGAATATTATTCAGCTATAAAAAGGAATGATGCCCTGATACATGCACAACATAGATGGATCTTGAAGACATTGTGCTGAATGAAATAAGTCAGACAAATACGGTATGGGCAAATACGGTATGATCTAACTGATTTGAAACAAGATAAGAAAACTCATAGACTCAAAATCTAGAATATAGGTGTGTTAGTTTTCAAGCTGTTGGAATGTGATATACCAGAACTAGGATGGCTTTTAAAAAGAGGAATTTAGTAAGTTACAAGTTTATAGTTTTAAGCCTATAAAATTGTACAAACTAAGACATTCAGGGAAAGATACCTTAATTCAGGGAAGGCTGATGGGTCAGTGTACTGGCTTGAATTTGTGGATCCCAGAAAACCCATGTCCTTTAATCCTCATTCAGTATTGCTGGGTGGGAGTTTTTTCAATTATTCGTGGAGCTATGAACCACCCAATTGTGGGTGGTAACTTTTGATTAGACGATTTCCATGGAGGTGTGTCTCTACCCATTCAAAGTGAGGTTGATTACTAGAGCCCTTTAAGAGGGAATCACTTTGGAAAGAGCTACAGAGCCTGTGCAGCCAGAAACCTTTGGAGATAAAGAAGGAAAATGCCCCTGGGAGAGCGTCATGAAATAAGAAGTCTGGAGAGAAAGCTAGCAGATATCTGCATGTTTGCCATGTGCCCTTCCAGTTGAGAGAGAAAACCTGAACTTCATTGGCCTTTCTTGAGTGATAATAGCCTCTTTCTGGCACCTTAATTTGGACATTTCTATAGACTTGCTTTAATTTGGACAATTTCATGGCCATAGAACTGTAAACTTGCAACTTAATAAATTCCCCCCTTTAAAAGCCATTCCAGTAATGATATATTGCGTTCCGGCAGCTAGCAAATTAACACAGTCAGGAACACTTCTGTCAGTTGGGTAGTCATGTGGCTGACATCTGCTCATCCTTTGCTCCTAGGATCCATTGCTTTCAGCCTCTGTTTCTGTGGTGGTTCCTCACTTTCCTTCTCTGGTGTTGGCTTTCACCTCTTGGCTTCCCTTGGCCCTCTCCAAGTTCTGGCTTGCTTAACATCTCATTGCAAAGTCTGCTGGGCTCCAAGCATCTCCAAACATTTGTGTCTCTGTTCTCCAAGTGTCAGTTTCTGTGCCAGCTTTGCTGTGAAGTTTCTGTTGGCTTTCTGTCAACTCTCTGTTGGCTCTGAGGCTTCTGTCATTTCTCTCTCTCTCCAAAATCTTTCCTCTTTTAAAGGATCCCAGTAAACTAATCAAGACCTACCTTGAATAGGTGTAGTCACATTTCCATCTAATGAACAGGTCATACTCACAATTGGGTGTGACACATTTGCATGAAGATAATCTAATATAAAGTTTCCAGTTGTGTGATGCCCCAATAAATCCCAGAGTGATTTGAACAGTGAATAAAGAGGTATTTGCAGGGTCCCCTTGAGGAAATGGAGAGAAAGGGGGAAAAATTCAACTTCTTCATTTGGAGAGTTCCTGATATTTTCACAAGCAGTAGGGACAACTAAATCAATAGGCCATGCCTTCAATCTTGGGGTTTGCCCTTATGAAACTTATTCCAGCAAGGAATAGGCTAAGCCTACTTAAAATTAGGCCTAAGAGTCACCCCCAGAAAACCTCCTTTGTAGCAGACATATGGCCTCTCTTTCTCTCAGCTGACACGGCAAGTGGACTGACTATGTGGGGCATGACTCTCAGGGGTGTAAATTTCCTGGCAACGTGGTACAAAAATCCTAGAATGAGCTGGGATTCAGCATCAAGGGATTGAGAAAGGCTTCTCGACCAAAAGGGGGAAGAGAGAAATGAGACAAAATGAAGTGTCAGTGGCTGAGAGATTTCAAACATAGTCAAGAGGTTATCTGGGAGGTTATTTTATGCATTATATAGATATCCCCTTTTTAGTTTATGGAGCATTAGAGTGGCTAGAGGGAAGTACCTGAAACTGTCGCGTTGTGTTCCAGTAGCTATGTTTCTTGAAGATGATTCTATAATGATATAGCTTTCGCAATGTGACTGTGTAATTATGTTCCTTTTATCTATGATATGGACAGATGAGTAAAAATATGGATAAGAAATAGGGAGCATTTAAAATAAATTGAGTAGATTGAAATATTAGTGGTTAATGAGAGGGAAGGGTAACGGGTATGGCATATATGAATTTTTCTTTCTTTTGCTGGAGAGATGCAAATGTTCAAAAAAAATCATCATGGTGATGAATACACAACTATGTGATGATATTGTGAGCCATTGATTGTAACCATGCCAAGAATGTTTGTATGTCAAGTACATTTGTATGTTTGTTTATTGTTCATAAAAAAAAGTTTCCAACCTACAGTATTGAATCAGCCGTGTTTCCTTTAATCCTGACTCAATATTGTGGGGTGGAAATTTTGAATTGTTTCCATGGAGATGTGACACACCCAGTTGTAGGAGGAACCTTCTGATTGAATTACTTCCATGGAGAGGTGACGCATACCCAATTATGGGCGTGGCTTTTGATTAGACGGTGATGTGACTCCACCCACTCAAGGTGGGCCTTGATTAGTTTACTGGAATCCTTTAAAAGTGGAAACATTTTGGGGAATGCCCAGAGCCAACAGAGATGTAGACATTTGGAGATGCTTGGAGTGCCGACAGAGAGCAAATGCCTAGACACAGACATTTGGAGATGCAAAGCCCAGCAAATGTTGCTATGTGCCTTTCTTTGAGATGCTAAGCAAGCCAGAACCCAAAGTTGTGTCCCAGAGGAGCTAAGTGAGAACACACAGATGCTTAAAGAGGAAACCACTGGCATCAGAAGCTGGAAGTAACAGAACTGGGAATAAGGACCAGCAGATGCCAGCCATGCACCTTCCCATGTGACAGATATTGGCCTTTCTTGAGTCAAGGTATCTCTCTCTGGATGCCTTAGTTTGGACAATTTTATGACCTTAGAACTGTAAACTTGTAACTTAGTAAATTCCCTTTATAAAAGTCAACCCATTTCTGGTATAGTGCATTTCCAGCAGCATTAACAAACTAAAACAGGTGGTAAATAGGAATCCTGTATTTGATGCATGATTGTTCTATAAATTTACAACATTAATAAAGAAAAAATATTTAGTGAGATTTATGATATGCAAAATTAAATTTGGGTTCCTGTCTGCCAGGCAGTTGCAAGAGATCAATTCTTTTATGGTTACCATATACATTCTCTGGTTCTCTACCTATTTCTTGAGCTGAGAGTTTGATGTCCTGACTTTTACTTATTCTTATTGAATATTCTTTCATTCTCCAGTGCTGTTAGAGGTTATTCCACCTTACAGTCATTATGGCCATTTCATTATCATTCTAGGCAAGTATAACCAATACTTGAATCTCCAAAAGCCTGCTTTTCACACAAACCCAGATCACATTTTAAGGAATCATGATGCCATTGCATGCTGTAATGGCTTCTTTCATTGTATCAACTTGGCCATTCAAACAAATACTAATGTAGGTGTTGCTGTGAAGCTATTTTGTAGATGTGGTTAACATCCACAATCAGGTGACTTTAAGTAAGGAGATTAACCTTCATAATCTGGCAGGGATTGATTAAATTGATTGAAAAAGTTTACAAGCAAAATAGGTTTTCATGGGGTAGAAAAGAAATCCTCCTATGGACGCTATCAGGTCCTTCCTGAGACTTTCCTACCTGCTATACAGGTTTTGGACTTGTAGCCAGCTGCCCAAATAATTCTTTAATAAATCTCTTGCTATATATATATATAGCTCAGTGCAAAATGAAAATATGGGTCTCTTTTCTCAAAAAGCAGGAGAAAAGTGCTGTTAATAGTACTAAAATATTAAGCTTTTTCCTTTAAAAATATTTTATTACTTATAAAACTTAATAAGGATAAGAGTGATATATGAATAATAAC
This sequence comes from Myrmecophaga tridactyla, assembly GCA_004026745.1. Classification (NCBI taxonomy): domain Eukaryota; kingdom Metazoa; phylum Chordata; class Mammalia; order Pilosa; family Myrmecophagidae; genus Myrmecophaga; species Myrmecophaga tridactyla. Next base: position 12,362 of record PVIY010042740.1, on the reverse strand, counting down.
TTCAAAAACTATATTTTGGTGCTATAAGTTTATATATTACAAATAATAATACTTCATTATTGTGATAACTTGATTGAACCTAAAATTTTTCTGGCTCACTTTTCTGCAAATTCATTTCTTAGGTCATGAAAATAAATATTTTTAGCAACTTCATTTTCAATCAATACAATTGAAAGTAATGTCAGCGGCACTTGGCAAATGCAAGATTGCAAATAATTTTTGATAATTTTTAATTTTGAGAAGATCTTTCTGCTGATGCAATTGTCTTTGGCACTACTAAGAGTATTTTATAGGCTTTGACAATATTGAGATAAATGACTGATGAATTAATTTGAGATACATATTTTAATACATCCAGAGCTGATGATTCATAAAGATTAATTTTTCAAAAAAGATTTAACTTTGCATACACATCAGTTACATGTGTCTAAGTTTAATTTTAAATGTAAATTTAAAATATGTAATTTTTTTTACAAATTTACAAATATGTAAATTTTAATGTTTCCTCTGACATTTCTGTAACTTGTAAAGATCATATAAGAAACACAAAAGTGGCTTCATGATTTGTATACAATTCAATTGCCTGTTTATGCCTTCTATTTTTTGTCTTCAATTAAATGAAAAAAAATAATTAAAAATTTTTCTTCCTCACTTAATTTCTTCACTCAAGCTTCATGTGAAAATGGTGTTCTATTTAATATGACCTTAATGAATTTAATTTTTATTTCTAGCCTTTGAAAGGATATTTGCTTTATGTTGCTGCTGTTTTTAAAACTGGCCATTCTACACTCTGAATAATTTTAATAACTCCCTGATATGTTTTATTACACTATCCATGTGCACTCTTTTATTTTGTAATAATGTAGTGAAGGCCTTTGTTTCCTGAGTGCTGGCAGTTCCTGTCCCAGTGCTTGGACTAAAGAGTAAATATTTGTAGATGCCACAGGAACATGTTCTAGGGATGGCTGGGCAAACCAGTCCCCCACCTTGTTTCCCAGTGCTGCCCCCATGCAGAGTCCCTCCCCCCTCCCACGGGCACAGCCCTGCTGCCACCTCCACTGCTTCTGCTGCGGCCACCACCGTCACCACTAATGATCTGTGTCCAGATCCTGGCCTGGGCATGCACGTGTGCACTGGGCTGGCAGGCCAGTTGGCCAGCACTCCTGCTGCCAGCTGTTCCTTTGGCTCAGAGCCCACGTGTGCACATGCTGCTTCCAGGTTTGTCTCTGCAGTTCACACATGTATGCTCCACTGTCCTATGGGACTTCACTTATAAAACAGAGGATCAAAGATAAAACTATTGCGAATTTCAAGACGCATCTGTAGGGCATTAAACCAAGTGTGGGAGCCCTATGAGAGAGGGACCAGAGCCACTGAACAATTTAATTTGACCACACCAGCATGGATTACTAGTATACTAATTTCACTATTTTCATGCTATCCTAGGTGAGCAGCCCAGTTCCCAAATTCCCTTTTCGGGAGTCTGTTTATTGTGTACAGAATACATATGGTTGATGTTGGTGAAGATGGGTCTTCCTGGAAGCAGATGTAAAGAAGGACTTAAGAGTGCAATAGATTTTTTTGTGGGTAGAGCAGTGTCTGGGAAGATAAAGTGGAGAGCCAACAAGAGTAGACAAGGAAAGCCTTTAGGTTCTGTGATCCCCTTATGAATGAGGTAGAATATTATAATAATACTTAACTAATTTAAAAAGTAAAATGAATGAAAGTAAATCAAAACAAAATTTTGTCTTTTTACTAATGTCAGAGAACATTCAGAATCCACAGTAAAGTTTCAAAATAAATTTATAAAATCCAATTTCAGTACATCACACAAAACATTAAAAAAATTTAAGTTTAAATACAAAAGCAAATGAATAATTTATGAATTTAAAAATGCTTCTGGGCTCTTTTGATGCTCAGATGTGTCCTCTCTCTTTCTCTAAGCCCAACTCTGCAAGTAAAATCATTACCCTCCCCCCATATGACATGAAATCCAGGAATGAAAGTCTCTCTGGCAATGTGGAATGGGACTACCAGAGATGAGCCCAGCCTTTGCACCGCAGAATTGACAATGCCTTCCTGACCAAAAGAGGGAAAAGAATTGTAACAAATAAGTTATCAGTGGCTGAGAGGGTTAAAATAGAGTCAAGAGATTTCTCTAGAGGCCATTCATATGCGAGCTTCAGCTAGATATTGCTGTTTATCATGGTTTGCCAAACTCAGCCAAAACCATTCCTGCCAATCCTAAAGAACACCTAGGGGGTTATCTGAACTTCTACAAAGTTCCATACACTAGAGTAACTTTCCAGAAACCTACAACCTCCAGATGGATCCCCGGACCAGATAAGTCCTGAAACCCAGGAGGGCCAGCACTTCTAGAACATCAACTAGCTCCATCCCTCTACCATATTACTGACAACTGTTTCCAACATAAAAAAGTTAGAATGGACATAGCCTAAATATCCCCAAAGATTTGGAGAAAGATCAAAGGGGAAGGTGGAGTTATAACAGAGAAGATAGGATTTAACAAATGAGCATGACTGCTGAAACATTATATTGATGTTTCCTTTAGTCTCCAGTGTCCTGAAGCAGCTAGAAGTAAAAACCTAAAATTGTGAAACTGTAATCCATACAAAAACTCTGAAATCTGTCTAAAGCTAATTGTTGCAAAAAAACATTTATTGCTTTTTTTGTATGTATGTTATTTTTCACAATTAAAAAAATAAAAAATTTAAAAAGAAAAAAAAGTCTCTGTATTTTGGAGATCTGTTTTCAAAAGCACATGATCGCCCCCAGAGAACCTCCCTTGTTGCTCAGATGTGGCCTCTCTCTCTAAGCCAGCTCGGCAAGTGAACTCACTGCTCTCCCCTCCTATGTGGGACATGACTCCCAGGAGTGTAAACCTCCCTGGCAATGTGGGCCAGAAATCCCAGGATGAGCCAGGACCTGGCATCAAGAGATTGAGAAAGTTTTATTGACCAAAAGGAGGTAGAGAGAAATGAGACAAAATAAAGTTTCAGTGGCTGAGAGATTTCAAGTAGAGTCAAGAGGTTATCCTAATGCATTATGTAGCTATCTGTTTTTAGTTTATGATGTATTGGAGTGGCTAGAGGGAAGTACCTGAAACTGTTGAGCTATGTTGAGTAGCCTTGATTCTTGAAGACAATTTTATGAAGATATAACTTTTACAATGTGACTGTGTGATTGTGAAAATCTTGTGTCTGATGTTCCTTTTATCCAGGGTATGGACAGATGAGGAAAAAAATACGGATAATAAATAAATAAATACTAGGAGGGGCAAAGGGTAAAATAAATTGGACAGATAGAAATGCTAGTGATCAGTGAGAGGGAGGGGCAAGGTATATGGTATAATATGAGTTTTTTCTTTTTATTTCCTTTTCTGGAGTGATGCAAATATTCAAAAAAATGATCATGGTGATGAATATACAGCTATGTGGTGATATTGTGTGCCACTGATTGTACACCATGTATGCAATGTATATGTGTGAAGATTTCTCAATAAAAATGTTTTTTAAACAGTGAAAAAAAAAAAGAACATGATATGAGTCCCAGGGATAAGCTTTGCCCTCACACCGTGGGATCGACATTGCCTTCCTGACCAAAAGGTGAAAAAGAAATGTAAGAATATAAGGTGTCAGTGGCTGATTGAGTTCAAATAGAATTGAGAGGCTATTCTGCAGGCTACTCTTTTGCAAGATTTAGCTAGATATTGCTAATTGTCGTGGTTTGCCAAACCCCAACCAAAACCATTCCTGTTAACCCTAAAGAACACCTAGGTCTCCATCTGAGATTCTACAAGTTTCCTGTACTAAGATTACTGTCCAGAAATCTACAACCTCCAGATGTGTTTCCAGGCCAGATAAGTCCTGCAACCCAGAAGGGCCAGCCTCTCCAAGAACATCAACTAGTTTCATCCCCCTATCCCATATTATTGATACCCCTTTCTAATATGAAAAAGTTAGAGAGGGTATAGCCCAAATACCCCTAAAGAATGGGAGAAGGATCAGAGGAGAAGGAATAGTTATAGCAGAGAAGAGAGGATTTAACAAATAAGTGTAACTGCTGAATTATTATATTAATATTTCTTTCAGTCTCTAGTGTCTTGGAGCAGTAGAAGGAAAAAACTAAAATTGTGGAACAGTAACCCATACCAAACTCTGAAATCTTTTCTATAACTACTTGTTACAATGTACTTTGAAATTTGTGTTTTTTGTATATATGCTATATTTCACCATAAGAACTGTATTTTTAAAAAAGAACATAAGAGCAGATGATTACTCTGTTATCCACAAGCCAAATTAATTGAAAGGTTTAGTAAGTAAGCATAGTGAATTTTAGATACATATAGTTCAAAAATTCATGAAATATTTCTCTCCCCATGCCTCCTACACTTTAAAAAAAAATTTCCCTCCTTTTTTTCCCTCCTTCCATTAATGAGGTTAAAAACATTTATTGAACCTCACTAAGTGCCTAACGTTTGCTGGACTTTTTGGCAATTATAAATGCAATTTTGGTTGATTTATGTATTTCTTTATTAAAAGTTTATTGAGTTTCCATTAAGTATTAGGCAAAGTACTAGCTACCAGGAATTCAATAGCGGATAAAATATGATGCTTCCCATGGCCCAAGTAACTACTTCCCCTTGAAGCAACCTACCCAGAATAAGAGAACAGCACACATGAACCAACTTGCAACCAGAAGGGAGCTGCAGTGTTGAGCCCAAGCTAGTTAAGTTGAACCACAGCTGACCTGCAGACCAGTAAGCATGAGAACAAGTGTTTGTTGCTATAAACCATTGAGTTTTGGCAGCGGTTTGTTATGCATCATAGTAGCCTAGCTAATGTATATATAGCAGATTATTTGTTCATCTTTCTTTTTTGTTCTCAGATCTTCTATTTGTGCTTTCTTTCTGCCTAAGATTTGTTCATTAAAATCAGGGAGCAGATTCACTTACTTGAAAACTACTTTATTCCTTGTTCTTGAAACACTGTTTTTGTTTAAATAAGTGTAAGCTGATCATTATTTTCTCTCAATAGAATGAAGGTATATTCTTGTCTTCTGACTTTTGTTGTAGTTATTGAGAAGCCAGCTGTCAGTAGAATTGTCCATTTGTATGAAATTGATCTCTTCCTGGATGCTTTTGATATTTTCTCTTCGTCTTTGGCATTCTGAATATTCATTATTAAATGACTAGATACAGATTTTGACTAGGCATGAATTTCATTTTATCCTGCTTTAATTTATTGGGATTAATGTCTGTGATAGGCAAAATGGTCCCCCAAATGATGTCTATGTCCTAATCCCCAGAAGCTGTGTGTATGTTAAGTTACATAGCAAAGGGGAATTTTATTAAGGTTACTAATTAGCTGACTTTAAGATAGGGTGATTATTCTGGAATCTGGATGGCCCTTGTATTGATTTGTTAAATGCTGCTGGAATGTAATATACCAGAAATGAGTTGGCTTTTGTAAAGGGAATTTATTAAATTACACGTTTACTATTCTAAGGCCATAAAAATGTTCAAACTAAGGAATCCAGAGAAAGGTACTTTGGCTCAAGAAAGGCTGCTGTCTGTTACATGGGAAGGCACGTGGCTGGTATCTGCTAGTTCTTGGTCCTGGTTCTGTTGCTTCCAGCTACTGATGCCTGTGGTTTCCTCTCTAAGCATCAGTGGGCCTTCACTTAGCTTCTCTGCATGCAACTTTGGGTTCTGGCTTGCTCAGCATCTCATGGAAAGCACGTAGTGATGTCTGCTGGGATCTGCATCTCAGAACCCCCTTTTCCAGGCATCTGCTCTCTGTCAGTACTCCAAGCATCTCGAAAGGTCTGAGTCTCTGTCGACTTTAAAGCAACACTGTGTTCTCCAAAATGTCTCCGCTTCTAAAGGATTCCAGTAAACTAATCAAGACCCACCTTTAAAGGATGGAGTTGTATCTCCAACTAATCAAAAAGCCACACCCACAATTGGGTAGGTCAATCTCCATGGAAACGGTCTAATCATAGGTTTCCATCCTACAATATTGAATCAGGTTTAAAAGACATGGCCTTTCTGGAGAACCAGCATAGGCCAAATGAAATCACAAAGGTCTTTAAATGTGGAAGAGAGGCCAAGGGTTAGAAGTGATGTGATACGAGAAATTTACCTACTGTTGCTGATTTGAAGATGGAGGAAAAGGGCCACAAAGTAAGGAACATGAATGGCCTCCAGAAGCAGGAAAGAGCAAGGAAACATTCTCCCCAGAGCTTCCAGAAAGGAATGAAACCCTGCTAACATTTTCATTTTAGCCAAGGGCAGCTATGTTAGACTTCTAGCCTATAGAACTAAATATAATAAATTTGTGCTATTTTCAGTCACTAAATCATGGTAGTTTGTTACAGCAATGATAGGAAACAGAGTATCTTTCATCAATTCTGGAAAGTCTTTGTCCATTGTAACTTTTAATATTGCCTCTTCTCTTTTATTCTCTTCCTTTCTTCTAGAACTCCATTAGATCTTTATTTCCTCATTAAACCTTTTTTCAATGAGTCTCAAAATTCTGTGACAGATTTTTGGTTGAATTGTTTCCATTTGAAAGATACTAATTTTTATTTATTTATTTTTTTTACAGGGGCAGGCACTGGGAATCGGGCCTGGGTCTCTGGCATGGCAGGCGAAAACTCTGCCACTGAACCACCATTGCTCACCCGATACTAATTTTTATAATCAATAACTTAAAACTGCCACATGGGGTGGCTGCCGTGGCTCAGCAGGCAGAGCTCTGACCTGCCGTGCTGGAGGTCTGGAGTTCGATCCCTGGTGCCTCCTGCCCATATGCAAATTAAAAAAAACCAAACAAACAAACAAAAAAACTGCCACATGTTAGAAACCAATAGTTTGCAAAATGTTCCTTTCTTTCAGAAGGTTTTACAATGCATTGTCATCATTAACCAGTCTTTTACTATTAAACTTAAAGAGCCAATAGAGACAAATAATTCTGAGAGCAGACTATTCTTCCACCACTAATTAAGACTGGGGTGGCAGGGGTTATGGGTAATATTCACTTAGCCTTTGGCACTTTCTGGGTAGACCTGGTGGCCTTGCCAGCTCCAGTAGCCTTCTTGTGCACTGTTTTGAGGTTCATGATGTACCCAGGATGCGCTTCACTCAAAGCCTCATGGTGCATTTTAACAGACTTTACTTCAGTTGTAACACTGCGTGGAGTAGGGGTGACCACCAGGGATCTGATCTGAGAACACCAGTCTCCACACAGCTATAAGGGACAGGACCATGACCATAAATTCTGTGGACACCCTGGAAGGGCAGACACAGTGCTTGTCAGTTGGAAAAGAAGGTGGCAATGCAGAGTTTCAGGCAGCCTGGATCCACTGGCATTGCCATCCTTACGGGTGATTTTCCATCTCTCGACGAAAGCATGAACTTGGTTTCAGGATGTTGTCATCATTCCAATCAGAAACTGGCACAAATGCCACCGTGTTGGGGTTATATCCAGATTTCTTATTGCAGGTGCTGACTTCATTAGTGATTGCCTCATATCTCTTCTGGCTATACAGTGGCTCAGTGGACTCCATTTCATTAACACCAACAGTCAGTTGTTTCACACCCAGTGTGTAAGCCAGAAGGCACGCTCACGGGTCTGCCCATTCTTGGAGGTACCAGCTTCACATTCACCAACACCAGCAGCAGCAATCAGGATAGCACAGTCAGCCTGAGATGTGCCTATAAACTTGTTTTTGATAAAGTCTCTGTGTCCTGAGGCATCAGTGATAACACATTACTTTCTGGTCTTCCATTTCCGCAGGGAGGTATCCATGGTGTACCTGGCTCATGTTCATCTTTCAGTTTATCCAAGACCCAGGCTTACTTGAAAGAGCCCTTTCCCACCTCAGCAGCCTTCTTCTCAAATTTTTCACTTTTTTTTTTTTTATCTATTCCACCACATTTATGGATCAGGTGACTGGTAGTGGTGGAATTGTCTGAATCTATGTGTCTGCTTAGGACAATATTGATATGAGCCTTTTTCTTTCCCAGTTTGGCTTAAGATTTTGGGATGGTTTTTACCACCCCTCTGTTCTGGTGGCAAACCTAATGCGAAAAGAGGCACTCATTCTTTTTTCATCTCTATCTTTACTGCTGTTTAACCCACCCATTCAATTTTTAACTTAATAATTATACATTTCATTTTTTTGCAACGTATTTGCAAACATTACCAGCCAGTTTTTAGAAACCTCCTGTTTGTTACTCATAATTCCAAAATTTTAAAGATATTGAACATATGTATTTCATAGTGTCTAAAAGCTCATATCTGAAGCTTTGTGAGTCTACTTCTGGGGTCTGCTGTTTTGTTGGTTTTTACTCATGTTACTTTCCTTTTTTCTTTAAATGTCTTTTAGAAGCTCGTGGTACATTGTTTGGAGAATTACCTGAAGTCTGGGTTGAATGGTGCTCTTCCAGGGAGGATTTTCTTTTGCTTATATTTGCTATCTAGGAGCGCTACCAACCTAGGGCCAATTTCAAATAAATTTTCAGCATCAACTGTTTGGAACCACACAGGCATTAAAAACTGTGAAGGGTCTGAGATTTTACCTGGCCACAGTTAGCCTCAATTTCAGGGATGTTGGCAGGAAATGCATAATGCTTGGGTCAGAGACCGAGAATAGTTTTTTGTTCAAAGCAATAGTAATAGCCAGAGAGTTAGAATTTGTGTCAGTCCTGAGTCCCAATTGCTACAGGGAACCTAAAATGGGCCAGGAAAGAACCTTGAACTTTAGACGATGCGAATTTTTTAATAATGGGCAGTAGCATGCTTGCCCTTTTCTCTTCAGGTAACGGTATCTCAATTTTACAAGGTTTGTCTCTATAAAAGCATCATTGAAAAGATAGCCTGAAACAAAGGCAGTCAGTGCCTTTGCTCATAAGATGTGCAGAAATTTGAGAGACTCGTGAAGAATGGTCTCTGTGCTGGTTTGAAATGATGTATGTCCCCTAGGAAAGTCATGTTTTAATCTAAATCCCATTTCGTAAAGGCAGAATAATCCCTATTCAATACTGTATGTTTGAAACTGTAATCAGATCATCTCCCTGGAGATGTGATTTAATCAAGAGTGGTTGTTAAGCTGGATTGGGTGACTACATGTCTCCACCCATCTGGGTGGGTCTTGATAACTTTCTGGAGTCCTATAAAAGAAGAAACATTTTGGAGAATGAAGGAGATTCAGAGACAGCAGAGTGCTGCAGCACCACGAAGCAGAGAGTCCATCAGCCAGCACTTTGGAGATGAAGAAGTAAAACGCCTCCCAGGGAACTTCATGAAACAGGAAGCCAGGAAAAGAAGCTAGCAGATGACACTGTGTTTGCCATGTGCCTTTCCATTTGAGAGTGAAACCCTGAATGTCATCGGCCTTCTTGAACCAAGATATCTTTCCCTGGATGCCTTTGATTGGACATTTCTATAGACTCGTTTTAATTGGGACATTTTCTTGGCCTTAGAACTGTAAACTAGCAATTTATTAAATTCCCCTTTTTTAAAAGCCATTCCATTTCTGGTATATTGCATTCTGGCAGCTAGCAAACTAGAAGTCTCCTAACAACAGGGAGTTTGAATTTGGGCTGTGAACCATGCTCGTGTCTGCGAATTCTTAGAATAGTTTGTACCCTCCCTCCAACTTCTACCTACAGCCAAGGTCAAGACAGTTAAGTTTCCCTGCTATCCTCTGGTGCAGGGGAGGTTTATTTTTTGTGAGGGTGTCCTACTATCTATGTGTATGTGTGTGTGTGTGGGCTCTCCTATTGGACTCTCTACTTTTGGGGAGTCTAGCTGGGGCTTTGAGTTTGCTTCCTACCCCCATCCTTCATGGCCATTAGAACTGTAGGTCAAGGTCACCAGAGTTCAGAAGATGTGTCCAGGGTACAATCTGCCTTTTGGGTTTAATCTTTCCAGGTTCATTTGGTTTATTGGCCGCTGAGTATTCCTTAATGTTTTGCTAGCAATGTATTTTAACAGATGCTTTTCATGTTCTATCATATTGTGTGTGTCTGTGTGTGTGTGAGGGTTATTCTATGAATCTAATCTGCCAGGTTGCCAGAGTGGCTGAAAAGCAGGGGAGGCAACCATTACCGGAGGCCAAGTTATCATTAGTCACCTGTATGATGCTGAATCTATGCAGAAGGCTAGCAGATTTGGAAAAGAATATGCTTAACATTGTTGAGTGAGACTTTTTAGTTAATTGGATTTTTTCCCCTAGTTATCTGAAGATTCTTCTGCTTTGGGAGAACTATCACTCCAGATAAGACTTACTGGACACAGGAAGTAAGGCCTGTGTTGCATCAGCCAATTGTTTTTTCAGCAATGTTAGAAATACTGCATGTTGAAATATTGTACATTGTCAATTTCATAACCTCACTACAGTAGCTACCTGGATCACTGCAGTGTTAACACACTCTGAAAACTTGCTGTTCAAAGTGGGGCCCGGAACCAAAAGCATGAGCATCACCCCACCAGGTTTGGAGTTAGAATGGGAGATTCTGAGGCTCCTCTCCAGTCACATTCAATCAGAATCTACATTTAAACATGCCACCAGGTGGTTCCTATGTACATTAATGTGTGAGAAGCACTGCTCTAGAAGAATACTTGGAAGAAGCTGTGGCTGTACTGATGCCTCAGTACAATATAGTACAGTGGAGAAAGTATGGTTTTAGAATCAGTATCGGAGGTCCATGCCTCAGCCTGACCCTCATCAAGCCACTTAACATTTGTAAATGGAGGTTCCCTATTTTACAAGGTTGTTAAGGGAATAAAAAGAGAATATAAGAAGTGTCTGTGACAAGTGCTTAATACAGAGTAGATGTGCAAGAAACATTAGTTTACTCTCCTTTTCACACCTTGACTAGAGAAAATAAAATAACTTTTTTCCTATCATTCAAATGTGTGGAAAGCAGTGTTTTTACCAATCCATATGAAATGTCAGATATTAAGATAATTAATATTTGTTCATGAATATGTAAGATAGCAAATGATTATGATTTCCATAAAGGATAAAATACAATTTATAATAGAAGAGACAGTGGTGGTTTGAAGTTGTATGTACGGTAGAAAAAACATGTTCTTAAATTTAATCCATTCCTGTTGGTGTGAACACATTGTAAGTAGGATCCTTTTGATAAGTCTACTTCAGTTAAGAAGGTGTGGTCCACCTCAATCAAAATGGCTTTTAATCCTATTACTGGAGTCCTTTATAAGCAGAGTGAAATTCAGACAGAGAGAGAGAAAGCCACAGGAAGAAAGAATCTGAAATAGAACCTGCAAGCAAAGGAAGAGACCAGGAGACACCACCATGTGCCTTGCCATGTGACAGAGGAGCCAAGGATTGCCAGCAGCCAGCCCCAGAATGCCAGCCTTTAAGGAAAAAGCATTTCCTTGGTCATGCCATGATTTGGACTTTCTTTTACCCATAAGCTAAATAAACCATAAGCTAATAAATTCCTATTGTTTAAGCCTAACCATTTCATAGTACTTGCTTGAGCAACCTAGGAAACTAAAACAAAGATGCATACCAAAACATTTCAATCAAAATAATATTGAAAGATGAGAAGCAAAAGATGCCTATCACCTAGCCTAATAGAGTTAGTACAGTGGGTTTCAAATGTAATGCTGAGCTGTCTAATCACCAACTCCAAGAGGAAAACTCAGTAATTACATAAGGAAATTATTATAGAAATAATTTCTTTGGTATTAAGTTTCAAAAGGAACATATTACAGAAGTCTTTGTTAAAGGAGGTGTTGAACAACTTAATGAGGTGTATTTTTAATGGCATAAGTGGGAAGTAGTTGTGAACATCATAAAAATATGACTATGAAGGAGCCAAATGTAAATTGAATATAGGTTGAACTTTACTTTGTCCTTCATTATTAAACAACCAACAGAGGTAATGGATGGTGGTGATGGCAGCACAGCATTTTATTTTTTTTTAATTTTTATTTATTTATTTTTAAAATATTTTATTTATTTATTTATTTATAAACTTTTTTATTAATTAAAAAACTTAAAAGAACATTAAAATATCATTCCATTCTACATATACAATCAGTAATTCTTAATATTATCACATAGTTGCATATTCATCATTTCTTAGAACATTTGCATTGATTTAGAAAAAGGAATAAAACGATAATAGAGAAAAAAAGATTATACCTACCATACCCCTTACCCCTTGCTTTCATTTATCACTAGCATTTCAAACTAAATTTATTTTAACATTTGTTCCCCCTATTATTTATTTTTATTCCATATGTTCTACTCTTTTGTTGATATAGTAGCTGAAAGGAGCATCAGACACAAGGTTT
>PVIY010042739.1:0-20776 GCA_004026745.1 Myrmecophaga tridactyla | reverse complement strand
TGAAAGCAAGGGGTAAGGGGTATGGTATGTATAATCTTTTTTTCTCTATTATCATTTTATTTCTTTTTCTAAATCGATGCAAATGTTCTAAGAAATGATGAATATGCAACTATGTGATAATATTAAGAATTACTGATTGTATATGTAGAATGGAATGATATATTAATGTTCTTTTGTTAAGTTTTTTAATTAATAAAAAAGTTAAAAAAAGAGATACAGATTGGCAGAATGAATCAAGAAATATAATCCAGCTATACACTGCTTACAAGATACCCATCCTAGACACAAGGATACAAATAGTTTGAAAGGGAAAGGATGGAAAAGGATTTTCCATGCAAGTTGTAACCAAAAGAAAGCTGGAGTAGCAATACTAATATTGGACAAAATAGACTTTAAATGAAAAAAAATCATAAGAAACAAAGAAGGATACTATAAACTAATTAAAGGGTCAATTCACCAAGAAGAGATATCAATCTTAAATATGTATGCTCCCAATCAAGGTGCTCCAAAGGATAGGAGACAGACATTGGCAAAACTGAAGGGAGTGAAAGACGTTTCAACAATAATAGTAGGAGATATCAATACACCACTCTCCTCTATAGATAGAACAACCAGACAGAAGATCAATAAGGAAATAGAGAAGTTAAATAATTTGATAAATAAAATAGACCTAACAGATATGCATAGGTCATTGCACTCCAAAACCCAAGGATATACATTCTTCTGAGGTGCCCATGGAACATTCTCCAGGATAGATCATACGGTGGGGCACAAAACAGGTCTTTATAAATTTAAAAACACTGAAATTATTCACAGCACTTTCTCTGATCACAATGGAATGAAGCTGGATCTCAATAACCATCAAAGAATGAGAACATTCACAAATATATGGAGATTAAATAGCACACTTTTAAGCAAAGAAGAAATTGCTAGAGAAACCAGTAACTGTCATGAGATGAATGAAAATGAAAATACAACTTGCTTAAAAGTGTGCTATTTAATCTCCATATATTTGTGAACTTATAGGATGTCATAAAGGCTGTTCAGAGGGAAATTTATTGCACTAAATGCCTATATTAAAAACAATAAAGGTGGTTCTGTGGTAGAATGTTTGCCTTCTGTGCGGGAGACCCAGGTTCAATTCATGTACCATGGATCCAAAAAAAAAAAAAAAAAAACCAAGAAAGAGCAAAAATAGAGGAACTGTTCACATGGAGGAACTTGAGAAAGAACAGAAAACTAGCCCCAAAGCAAAAAGAAGAGAAATCACAAAGATTAAAGCAGAGATAAATGCATGGGAGAACAGAAGAGCAATAGAAAGAAACAACAAAACCAAAAGTTGGTTCTATGAGAAAATCAGTAAAATTGGCAGGCCACTAGCAAGACTGACACAGAAAAAAAGAGAGAGGATGAAAATAAACAAAATCAGAAATGAGAAAGAGTGCATAACCACAGACCCTGAAGAAATAAAAGAAATCATAAGAGGATACTATGAACAACAATATGCCAACAAACCAGACAACTTAGATGAAATGCACAAATTCCTGGAGACACACAAGCAAGTTACAATGACTCAGGAAGAAATAGAAGATCTCAACAAACCAATCACAAGTAAAGAGATTCAATCAATCATCAAAAATCTTCCTACAAAGAAAAGCCCAGGGCCAGATGGCTTCACAGGAGAATTTTATCAAACATTCCAAAAAGAACTAACACCAGTCCTGCTCAAACTTTTCAAAAATATTGGGGAAAAAGGAACTCTACCTAACTCATTTTATGAAACTAATATCATTTTAATAACAAAATCAGGAAAAGATGTTATAAGAAAAGAAAACTACAAGCCAATCTCCCTAATGAAGATAGATGCAAAAATTCTCAGCAAAAATTCTCAACAAAATATTAGCAAATTCCATCCAACAACACATTAAAGGAATTCAACACCATGACCAAGTGGGGTTCATATAGGAATGCAAGGATATTTCAACACAAGAAAATGAACTCGTGGAATACATCACATTAACAAGTTGAAAGGGAAAAATCACATGATCATCTCGATTGATACTGAAAAATCATTCAACAAAATTCCACATCCTTTTCTTCCTTTTCTGATAAAAATACTTCAAAAGATAGGAATTAAAGGTAAATTCCTCAATATGATAAAGGGAATATATGAAAAACTGATAGCCAGCATCGTGCTCAATGGAGACAGACAGAAAACTTTCCCCTTAAGGTCAGGAATGAGACAAGGATGCCCACTGTCACCACTATTACTCAACATTGTGCTAGAAGTTTTAGCTAGAGCAATCAGGCAGGACAAAGAAATAAAAGGCATCCAAATTGGAAAGGGAGAAGTAAAACTTTCATTATTTGCAGATGACATGATACTACACTTGGAAGATCCTGAGAAATTTACTTGTACTAATAAACAAATTCGGCAAGGTGGCAGGATATAGAATTAATGTGCAAAAATCAGTAATGTTTCTATACACAAGCCATGACCTAGCTGAGGAGTCAGTTAAAGAAAAAAAATCCTTTCAAAATAGCAACTAAAGAATCAAATACTTAGCAATGAACTTAACTACGGAGTAAAGGACTTGCACACAGAAAACTACATAGCATTGCTAAAATAAATCATAGGGGATCTAAATAGGTGGAAAGACATTCCCTGCTCATGGATAGAAAAGCTAAATATATTTAAGATATCAAATCTCCATAAAATCATCTGTAGATTCAACACAGTACCAATCAAAATTCCAATAACCTACTTTGAAGACTTGGAAAACTAATTACCAAATTCATCTGGAAGGGAAAGAGAGTCTGAATAGCTAAAAGAATCCTCGAAATGAAGAATTAAATGGGAGGATTAACCCTCCCTGACTTTAAAACCTATTATAAAGCAACAGTGGTCAAAACAGAATGGTACTGGTACAATGACAAAAGTATTGACCAATGGAGCCAAATCAAGAGTGCAGAAATAGAGCAACAAATATTTGGTCAACGGATTTTTGACAAGACCCCCAAATTCTCGGAACTGGGACAAAATAGTCTTTTCCATAATTGGGCATTGAAGAACTGGATATCAATAGCCAAAAGAATGAAAGAGGACCCTTATCTTACACCTTACACAAAAATTAACACATAGTGGGTAAAACACCAAAATATAAGAACTAGCACCATAAAGCTTTAGAAGAAAATGTAGGGAAATATCTTCAAGAGCTAGTAATAGGAGGGAGCTTCCTGAACTTTACACCCAAAGCACAAGCAACAAAAGAAAAAATAGATAAATGGGAACTCCTCAAAATCAACTACTTCTACACCTAAAAGACTGTCAAAATGGTGAAGAGGCAGCCAACTCAATGGGAGAAAATATTTGGAAATCACATACCAGACAAAGGTTTGATATCCTGCATATACAAAGAAATCATACAACTCAACAACAAAAGAACAAATAACCCAATTATAAAATGGGCTAAAGATACAAATAGGCATTTTTCTGAAAAGCAAATACAGATGGCTCAAAAACACACGAAGAGATGCTCATTTTTGTTGACTATAAGGGAAGTGCAGATCAAGACTACAATGAGATACCACCTCACACCTATAAGAATGGCTGCTATTAAACAAACAGGAAACTATAAATGTTGGAGAGGATGTGGAGAAATTGGGACACTTATTCACTGCTGGTGTGAATGTATAATGGCATAGCCACTATGGAAGACTCTTTGGTGGTTCTTTAGGAAACTAAATATCAAGTTGCCCGATGACCCAGCAACAGCACTAGTTGGTATACCCAGATGAGTGGGAAGCAATGATACAAACAAACATTTCCCACCAATGTTCATAGCAGCCTTATTCACAATCGCCAAAAGATGGAAACAAACCAAATGCTCATCAATAGATGAGTGGATCAACAAAATGTGGTATATGCATACGATGGAATATTATGCAGCAGTAAGATGAAATGACATCATGAAACACATGACAGGATGGATGAGCCTTGAGGACATAATACTGAGTGAAATGTCAGACACAAAAAAGATAGATACTGTAGAGTACACTTTTATGACCACCATAAAGGTATAATCAGAAGTTTATAATACAGAAGATAGGGGACTTAGAGATACATAGAAGCAAGAGATGGGTGAACAGTTAGCTAATGAAGTTGAACTGCAATGTAAGGGAATAGATAGCAGTGAAGGTTATTCTCTAGTGGGTCTATAAGTAATATTACCATATTGAGGATGAACAAGATTGAAAGGGGTTGTGTAGACCTACATAAAAAAAAGAAAAGAAGAAAATTAAACCTTATAAAAAATTTTAAAAAGAAGACATTGGGTGAACATAAAGAAGAACTCAAAAGATTGAAAAAAAACCAAGCACAGAACATATGGAAATGAAAGGCGCAATAGAAGATATGAAAAAAAAAAAAATGGAAACATACAGCAATAAATTTGAAGCGGCAGAAGAATGCATTGGTGAACTAAAGGACTGGACATCTGAAATCTGATGCAGAAAAGAAAATATAAGAAAAAGAATATAAAAATATGAGCAGGGTCACAGGAAGTTGAATGACAATATGAAGTGCATAAATATACATGTTATGGGTGTCCTAAAAGGGAAAAGAAGGAGAAAGACTAATGAAGAAAATAATCACTAAAATTTCCCATCTCTTATGAAAGACATAAAATTACAGATCCAAGAAGTGCAGAATACCCCAAACAGAACAGATCCAAATATACATCCTCCAAGACATTTAGCAATCAGATTGTCAGATGTCAATCCAAAGAGAGAATTTTGAAAGTAGCAAGGGAAAACCAGTCCATCACATGCAAGGGAAGCTCAGTAAGACTATGTGTGGATTTCTCAGCAGAAGCCATGGATGCATGAAGGTGGTGCCATGATATATTTAAGATTTTGAAAGACAAAAATTGTCCACCAAGAATTCTATACCAAGCAAAATTGTCCTTCAAAATTGAGAGGGAGATTAAAATATTTTCAGACAAACAGATACTGAGACAATTTGTGACTAAGAGCCCTGCTCTAGAAGAAATACCAAAGGGAGCACTACAGGCAGAAAGGAAAAGATGAGAGAGAGAAATGAAGACTATTAGTAAAGGTAAAAAGAGAAAAAATTTAGATATAACATATAAAATCCAAAAGATAAAGTGGCAGAAGAAAGTACTCCCTTTACAGTAATAACATTAAATGTTAATGGATTAAAACCCCCAATCAAAAGACATAGACTGGTAGAGTGGATTAAAAAAGAGGACCTATCTATATGCTGTCTAGAGGAGGCTCATATTAGACCCAAGAAAAAAATAGGTTGAAAGTGAAAGGTTGGGGAAAGATATTTCGTTCAAACAACAAGAAAGAGCAGGGATATCTATAGTAATATCTGACAAATTAGACTTCAAATGTAAAATAATTAAAAGAGACAAAGAAGTACACTATATATTAATAAAAGGTACAATTCAGCAAGAAGATAACAGTCAAAAATATTTATGCACTGAGTCAGAGTGTTCCATGAGGCAAACCTTGACAGCACTAGAGGGAGAAGTAGACACTCTACCATAATAGTTGGAACTTCAATTCCCAATTCTCACTGATGAGATGGAAAATTATAGCCTTAATACCTATATTAAAAAAGAAGAAAGAGTGAAAAATGAAGAGTTAATTTTTCATTTGGAAGAACTAGAGAAAGAATGGCAAACTAACCCCAAAGCAAACAAAATGAAAGAAATTACAAAGATCAGAGCAGGCATAAATGAAATTGAGAATATGAAAACAATTGTGAGTATCAACAAAACCAGAAGTTGGAATCAATGGACGCTTAGCTAGGCTGACCAAAAAAAGTAAGAGAGAGAGAGAGAGAGAGAGGTTGCAAATGAGTAAAATCAGAAATGGAAGAGGGGACATAACAGCTGACCCCACAGAAATAAAGAAGATAATGAGAGGACACTGTGAGCAACTATATGCTAATAAACTAGATAACATAGATGAAATGGAGAACTTCCTAGAAAGGCATGAACAACGAACATTAACTCAAGAAGAAATAGACGACCTCAACAAACCAATCACAATTAAAGAGATTGAATCAGTCATCAAAAAGCTCCCACAAATGAATAGTCCAGGGCCAGATGACTTCATATGAATATGTGAATTCTACCAAGCATTTGAAAAAGAATTACCACAAATCCTATTCAAACTCTTTAAAAAAAAATTGAAGAGAAGGGAAGGCTACCTAACTCATTCTATGAAGCCAACATCACTGTAATACCAAAACCAGACAAAGATACTACAAGAAAAGAAAATTACAGACCAATCTCTGTAACGAATATAGATGCAAAAGTCCTCATAAAATACTTGCAAATTGAATGCAGTAGCACATTAAAAGTATTATAATGACCAAGTGGAATTTATTCCAGGTAGGCAAGGTTGGTTCAAGACAGAAAAGTCAATTAATATGATGCACCATATCAATAAATCAAAGTGGGAAAACCACATGTTCATCTCAATTGATGCAGAAAAGGCATTTGTCAAAATTCAACGTCCTTTCTTGATAAAAACACTTCAAAGGATAGGAATAGAGGCGAACTTCCTCAATATTATTAAGGGGATACATGAAAAAGCCACAGCTAACATCATCTTCAATGGGGGAAAGATTGAAAGCTTTTGCTATAATATCAGGAACAAGACAAAGATTCCTACTGTCACCATTGTTATTCAGCATTGTGCTGGATGTTCTAGCCAGAGCAATTAGACAAGAAAAAGAAATAAAAGACATCCATATTGAAAAAGAAGAAGTAAAACTCTCACTATTTGCAGATGGCATTATATTATATGTCAACCGCCCCCAAAAATCTACAGCAAAAATACTAGAGCTAACAAATGAGTGCAGTAAATTCGGTGAGTACGAGATCAACATCCAAAAACCAGTAGTGTTTCTATGCATTAGAAAAGAGCAATCTGCAGTGGCTATCAAGAAAAAAATCCATTTGCTGTAGAAAGTAAAATAATCAAATATTTAGGAATAAATTTAGGGATACAAAAGGCCAATACACAGAAAACTACAAGAAATTTCTAAGATAAATCATGGAAGACCTAAATAATGGAAGGGCATACCATGCTCGTGGATTGGAAAACTGATATAGTTAAGATGTCAATTCTACCCAAATTGATTTATAGATTCAATGCAATACCAATTAAAATTCCAACACTTACTTTGCAGAAATAGAAAAAAACAATAACCAAAGTTATTTTGAAGTGCAGCATGCCCCAAATAGCTAAAAATATCTTGAGAAGGAAAAATGAAGTGGGAAGTCTCACACTACCTGACTTTAAAGCATATTACAAGGCTACAGTGGTCAGAACAGAATGATAATGGCATAAAGATAGATATACTGACAATGGAATCAAATTGAATGTTCAAAAATAAACTCTCTCTTATATAGACAATTGACCTTTGATAAGGCAGTCAAGCCAAGACACCTGGGACAGAGCAACCTCTTGTATAAACAGTATTTGGATAAATGGATATCCATAGCAAAAGAATGAAAGAAGTTCCATGTCTCACACTCTATAGAGAATTAACTCACAATGGATCAAAGACTGAAGCATTAGATTTAAGACCATAAAATCCTTAGAAGAAAATTTAAGGAATTCTTCTTTACCTGGTAATAGGAGGAGATGATTTCCTAGACCTTATGCCCAAATTATGAGCGTTGAACAAAAGAAACAGATAAATGGGATCTCAAAATAAATGCTTTTGAAAAAATAATTTAAAAATTAAATACTTTTGGCATCAGAGAACTTTCTTAGGAAAGTCAAAAGGCAGCCTAAGCAATGGGAGACAATATTTGGAAACCACATATCAGTAAGGGTTTAATATTCAAAATATAAAAAGAAATTCTTCAACTCAACAATAAAAAGACAAACAGCCCAATTAAAAAATAGGGAAAAGACATGAACAGGCACTTTTCAGAAGAGAAAATACAAATGGCTAAAAGACACATGAAAAGATGCTCAACTTCAGTGGCTATTAGGGAAATGCAAATCAAAGCCACAATGAGATATAATCTCAAACCCACTAGAATGGCCAGTATCAAAAAAACAGAAAATGACAAGGGCTGGAGAAGATTTGGAGAAAGAAGCACACTTATCCACTATTGGTATGAATGTAAAATGATACAATATCTCTAGAAGGCAATTTGGTGGTTCCTCAGGAAGCTAAATATAGAACTGCCATATGATCCAGCAATCCCATTACTAGGTATATATTAGTTGGAACTGAAGGCAAGGCACAAATGGATACCTGCACACTAATGTTTACAGCAGCATTATTTATGATTGCCAAGAGATGGAAACAGCCTAAATGTTCATCAACAGACGAGTGGTTAAACAAGGTATGGTATATAGATACAATGGATTGCCATGCAACTGTAAGACAGGATAACATTGTGAAGCATGTGACAACATAGATGAAACTTGAGGACACTTTGATGAGTGAAATTAGCCAGAAACAAAAGGAAAAATACTGTATGATGTCACTAATATGACCTAATGTTAATAAGTGAACTTTGAGAATTAAAGTTAAGAACACAGGTTATCAGGAGACAGAGGAGGATTGAGGTCGGGCAGTTGGTGCTGAAGGAATACAGATAGTGCAACAGGACTGATTGTAAAAATTCAGAAATGGATAGCACAATATTACTTGATGGTAGCACAACAACATAAGTACACTAAATGAAGTCAATATGAGTATGTTTGAGGGCATGTGTCATGGTAAGGTTCATGTGTCAACTTGGCCAAGTGGTGGTACCTGTTTGTCTGGTTGGGCAAGTGCTGGCCTGTCTTTTGCTATGAGGACATTTCATAGAATTAAATCATGATCATGTCAGCTACATCCACTGCTAATTCCATTTGTAATCAGCCAAGGGGAGTGCCTTCTTTAATAAGTGATGCTTAATCTAATCACTGTAAGCCTTTTAAGGAGGACTCAGAAGAAACAGACTCTCTTCCTGCTTGGGCCAGCCAGCCTCTCCTATGGAGTTCATCCAGACCCTCCATCAGAATTATCAGCTTCACAGCCTGCCTTACAGATTTTGGACTCTATGTTCCCACAGTTACATGAGACACTTTTATAAATTTTATATTTATGGATATTTTCTGAAATTCTGTTTCTCTAGAGAACCCTAACATAACTTGGTTCCAAGAGTGGGGTGCTGCTGTGGCTTGCAAATACCAAACATGTTGGAATGGCTTTTTGAATGGATAAGGGGAAGATTTTTGAGGAGTTGTGAAGAGCTTGATAGAGAAGGCCTAAAATGTTTTGAAGAGACTGTTGGTAGAAATGTGGACTCTAAAGATGCTTCTGATAAGTCCTTAGAAAGAAATAAAGCACATTCCTTGGGGTTTGGGGAGACCCTGACTGCCACCACATGGAGGGGTTGAGCATGTGCCCCGGAGATGGCAGAGAGCCTGGGTGCAGCCCTGATCCTTGGAGAAGGTGGAGCCAAGACAAAAGTGGCCTCCCTAATATCCCCCAAGGTTGCATTTGGAGAGAGGTAGGCCTCTGTGTAGGCCCTTGGAAAGGGTAGGACTGCTGTTTTCAGAAGCCCCAAAGATAAATGACTCTCAAACTTTGAAATTTTATGGACTTCGCCCTGCAGATTTTTGAAACTGTATGGGTCCATTGACCCTTGTGTTCCTTCCTCCCTATGGAAATGGGTATATGTATCCTATGGCTGTCCCTCCCTCATATATTGGCAGCAAATAACTTGTTTTGAGTTTTTGTAGGTCTAGAGCCCAAGGATAATTTTCCCTTAGAACAGACCATGCCTAACTAACTTTGATAGGAGTTTGTACCATTTCTAACTTTGTATTTCATTTGTATTGCTACTGAAATGGTTTAAGGTTCTCTGATATTTTGATGGAATTAATGTATTTTGTATATGGGGAAAACATGTCTTTTTAGGGTCCAGAGGGTGAATTGTGCTGGTTTGAAAGGCTGTATGTGCCTTAGAAAAGCCATGTTTTGGGCCTAATCCCATTTTGTAAAGGCAACCATTTCTTCTAATCCCTATTCAGTATTGTATGTTTGAAACTGTAATTAGATCATCTCCCTGGACATGTGACTTAGGGAGTCACAACATGATGTAATTTTGATGTGATCTTGATGGGGTCTTGAGTGATCAAGAGTAGTTGTTGACATGGATTGGGTGGAGACATGCCTTGGGTCTTGGTTGGTTTGCTGGAGTCCTATAAAAGAGGAAACATTTTGGAGAATGAAAGAGATTTCTGAGTGAGCAGAGAATGACATAGTCACGAGTAGCAGAGAGTCTACCAGCCAGTGACCTTTGGAGATGAAGAAAGAAAATGCCTCTTGGGGAGCTTCATGAAAGGAAGCCAGGAGAGAAAGCTAGCAGATGATGCCATGTTTGCCACATGCCTTTCCGGATGAGAGAGAAACCCTGATCCTGTTCTTCACGTGCCTTCTCATTTGAGAGAAAGATCCTGGACTTCATCAGCTTTATTGAACCAAGGTATCATTCCCTGGATGCCTTAGATTGGACATTTCTATAGACTTGTTTTAATTGGGACATTTTCTCAGCCTTAGAACTGTAGACTAGCAACTTATTACATTCCCCTTTTAAAAACCATTCCGTTTCTGGTATATTGCATTCCAGCAGCTAGCAAACTAGAACAGCATGTATGAAGCCAAATAAAAGGATGGAGGATAAAGACTGAGATGACTTAACTCTGAATGCCTACAGTAGAAAATGCTGATTATTAAATGTACAAATATAAAAATTTTTGCAAGAGGGAGAAGAAATTAATGTCAACATTGCAAGAGGTTGAAAATGGATGATATAGAGGAAAAGGTACAAGCAATGAAAGCTAGGGTCTATAGTCAACTGTAACATTGTAACATGCTTGCTGAATGTAACAGAGGTATTATGCCAAAACTAAATGTTAATAAGCAGTGGGGGGTAGGGAATAGGGGAGGGGTATGGATTCTATGCAGAAGAAAGGGTAATGTCTTCATGTAGATTATGGTGCTGAAGGCATGTCAATTTCTTAGGTTGGATTATATGAAGTGCAAATAAAATTATTTAAAAATGAACACAGAGAAACAAATGCTAGAGAAAATGTGGAAAAAAAGTTGTGCCTAGTCACTGTTGGTAATGAAGCTGAAATGTTCAGCTCCTCTGAAGGGCAGTGTGGTGGTTCCACAAGAGGTTAGGGGTGGGGTTGTCATATGATATTGCAACCCCATTGCTAAGTATATAGCTGGAGGAACTGAAAGTGGGGACAGGAATGGATGCTTGCACACTGGTGTTTATGCAGTGTTTGAGATTTGCAATAAGTGGAGGTGGACTAAGGTATAATGACTGAGAAATGAAAGGGAGATCTGTGGCATTTACATAAAATGGACTACTGAGCAGCTGCAAGAAGGAATGAAATTGTGAGGCATACAACTAGGTGAATGAATCTGAAGGACAGTATATTGAGTAAAATGTCAGAAGTGAAAAGACAAATAGTTTCATGCCTCACTCATATGGATTAACCATAATATACAAACTCAAAGAATTGAAGTCAAGAGCATGAGTTATTAGGTTGGGGCCTATTTTAAAGGTTCCTAGGTTGTAAGCTCTTACAGCAGTCACATATACTTAGGAATTGTAACTGATATTTCTAAATTTTGAGTTACTGAGCTATTTGTATATAACCTGGTTATTCCCTGAGACTTTGGGTATTTACGTGACACCTGAAACTCAGAGCACTGAAGCTATGAAAGTCAGCATTACCCCATTTTAGCAATTTGTAGAAAATTTACATGGTGGATTACATTGATTGTCTTTCTTACATTGAAGCATCCTTGCTTTCAGGATAAAATCCACTTGGTAGTGATGTATAATCCTTTAATGATGTAGTTGGGTTTGATGTGTTGTTTGGTATAGAATTTTACATCTATAATCTTGGTATGTTATATATTTTTTCATGTTATCGCTATATGACTTTGGTTTTAGGGGGTTGCTGACCAGAACAGTGGCAGTGTGATCTCCCCCTTACATTATTTTTGAGGAATGCCTGATGATTCTCCTACACAAATATACCTAATATGTGTGAATGAGAAATAATGAATGCCTTCACTCAGTCCTTCAAAAATACCCACTTGCTGGACTCGAATAGAGATGCACACTATTTTGCAAGTAAGGTATTCCCTCCTTCCTCTATAATGAGGGACCAGGGTGTGCTACTGGAAGTATGGGGTTCATAAGCTATAGAACTACCATCAAGCCAGGGAGTGTGGGTACTAAGAAAAGCACCAGAGATGTAGTAAAAGCACCAGAGGTATACAAACATTTTCCAGAAGAGGTTTTCTTGATTCATTACCTGGTTGGTTCATGTAATGTTTTGAAATATTTCCTGAATTCTAATAGTTGTTTTTAACATTTCATGCTTGTTTCATGATGTTTCTGTGGGAGAACATGAGTTGAAGATTTGTACCCCACCATCTTGCTGCTATCTGTCCATATCTTTTTGGCATCTGAAATTCTACTCTAAGTTATTTACTCCTTTTAGTTAAATTCCCCTTATCTAATGAAACATAATGCCTGATTTGATCATTTTTATGCTAGTGTGTTGTATATGAATGAAGGCTTGACTTAAATAACAAAGATATCACACACAAATTGGACTACTCCTTAAGCTTCAGGCTGGTGGGGGTGGGGATAATAGGAGATGCATACTTTAAAATATGTCCTAGAGTTGCCTCTGTATCCTAAGGCCTAATTACACTAAATCAGTGGATTCTCAAGGATATAACCCAGACATAATATACCACAATAAAGTTCATACCTTGAAGACTTCACACATTCAGCTTAAAATCAGCTGTAAGTTCCCACTCATTAATTTCTAAAGAAAACCCCAAAATTCATCACCTAATTGAGTAAAACCTCTATGAAAGATAGAGAACAGGTTAATAAAACAATATAGCAATATTTGGTTAATCTCAGAAATTTAACATAAACCAAATAACCTGTTTGGAAGATGAGATCAGATTAAAAATTTGCACCTTTGGTGGGGTGTGGGTTGATGAAAAAGCAACTGATGTTTTATTAGAGATATTTACCCAAAGGAACCAGCCAGTGAAGTTGAAACTGGATAATTCTGGGGAATGAGAAGTAGTAGTAGGGTGGGGAGAGATTTGAGACAGAATCTTGCTTTTTGTCACAACAAACAGTATAAATTACTTCAGACTCTAAACATGGATAATTTGGTAATAATTTAAAATAAAGAAGGAAAATTATAGAGAATTTATCACACAGTGTAGGATGCTTCATTAATAATACTGGCTTGTATCTGTAACATTAATGTGGAAAATGTGCCCTCATCCCTTGCAAACAAATGCACACTTAAAGGAAAAGAGAAAAGAGGCCCTATTTATAATTTTTCTTCACTGATACTCAATGCTCTATAAGAAATAAATGACCACAACTGTTAACAATAAAGTGTTTTTCTTACTCAATATTTCCATTTGACTATTTTCAGTTACATTTTCATGTTTCACATGATTAATATTTCCTGTTTGTGATTTATATATTTGTCAATGTATAGTGTTATCTTTTTATAGTTTAGATCCCAACTTCTGCTTTCCATGTCAAATGCTGTCCTGTCATTGTTCCTCTTTGAAGTGATTATGCTGCTCACTTGTCTTAAATCTTGGCTTCTGAGCTCATTGCCTATTGCCCAATGGTATCACTTATCCTAAATACTAACTCAGGGAGGATGGAAGCCAGATGCTGACCTGTGTCATGGAATGGAGTGTTATTAAATGTGGACAGGAGTAAGGTTTGTATTCTGCAGCATGCCAAGTCTTCATGAATCTGCAGCATGCCAAGACCATGTGGTTCCTCATATATGTGGTCTTAAGAACCAAGGAATTTCCATGTCTGGGCTTACATCACACTGTGCCATTTGATGCTCAGGGCATGTCCAGGCCCAGCTCAGGACTACAGGTTTGGTGCATTAGGGATTATAGGGCCCTGGGTAGGGAATCAAATTTTAGGGCCTTGATTTGGTTTCTTCTTGTAATACTAAATTGGAAATGAATCACTGGGAAGTGGGAAGAGTTAAAGTGGCATTTACATTAAGCCCTGCCAAGAGTTTAAGTGTCTCTGACTCTGCCCGAAAGTCTCTTTCCCTTTCCTGTGAGTATAGTTAATATGGATTATCTTTCTGGTGTCCCAACATGACCTGCTTGAAGTGGCTATTCTGGTTCTCCCTGATCCTGAGTGCTTCTCTGCAGCATCTCCATGCAAGTGAAGAATGTGGCTGAGGCAGCCACAATGGAAGGATCTCCAAGGCCTACCAGTCTAATGAGACATATGTACTGGCTTGTCATTAGTACTGAGGTGCTACATAAGCAGATATTACAGAACCATGAATACTCTAAGTACTGAATAATGACAAGTATTAACTAATATGCACACACAAACATACCATGACAAAACTCTGAGTGTGTTCTTGGGGTCAATTTCATAAAAAATCTGGTAAGATGGAGGTGGACTTAAAGGAGTATCCTGAGGAAGCAAAAAAAAACGTGAACACCCTGAGCAGGAACCTGCCCACTACTGACCTTCATGGGCTTTTCAAAGCTGGATACTGGTTAGAATGAGTGTGCATGATGTGTCTGGAGCTTGCACAGAGGGATGATTCCAAGGTCCCAAGAGACTGCAAAGAGTAGGAGGAAGAAAGGACATCCCACCATCAACTTAGCAATACTATCTCTGATTCTATGGGTGCAGACTCTAACTCAAAGTGTACCAGAACCATCAAAAACACAAGAAGTGGAGGTGACCCTTTTATTGACAAATAGGAAAAATGAGTCTTAGATATGAATGGATGCACCAATGTTCACACAGTGAGTGAATAATTTTATCTAGCTCTTCTCTCAGGCCTGCTCATAAACTGCTCAGGCTAAAATCATAACTGGAAAACCAGTCTCCCTTCTCCATACCAAAGGAGCTCAAGTGGTAATATCTAAGACATACAAAGGGATATGGGGAACAGGAGGAGATAAGATTAAAAGGTCCACAAAGGAAGAAAGGTTTATTTGGTCTGGAACTGAATTTTTCTGTAGCACATACTCTAGCTCAACCCATCTGTATAGCTCATTTGAACAGCTGAAACACAGGGAGCCCTGAATAAGAAAGAGGTCCTTTAATTTGCATAGCTTAATGTAATGCCTGGATCCATCCTAGAGTATATTAAGCAGATAATCAAAAAGTATTGGCAAAGTCCCTTGAGGGACAGAAAAAATGTGGAATTATTATCAGGGAATTGCCTGATACTGTGTCAAACATTAGGGACACCCAAATCAATAGGCCAAGCCCTTGACCTTGAGGCTTGCTCTTGTGACACTTATGTAGGTAGCAGAGAAACTTAGACTACCTATAGATATGCCTAAGAGTCACTTCTGGAGGACCTCTTTTGTTGCTCAGATGCAGCCTCACTCTCTCTAAGCCTAGCTCTGCAAGTAGAATCATTGCACTCCCCCTATGTGGGACATGACATCCAAGGGTAAAAGTCTCCCTGGTGGCATGGGAGATGACTCCCAGGGATGAGTCCAGCCATGGCACTGTGGGATCAGCAATTCCATCTTGACCAAAAGGAGTAAAAGAAGTGTAACTAATAAACTATCAGTGGCAGAGAGAGTTCAAATAGAGTTGAGACTACTCTGGAGGTTGCTCTTATGCAAGCTTCAGTTAGACATTGCTACCTATCATAACCTGCCAAATCCAGGACCATTCCAGCCAATCCTAAAGAACACCTAGGGCAATATATAAGATTCCACAAACGTTCCATGCACTAGAGTAACTTTCCAGAAACCTATAACCTCCAGATGGGTCCCTGGACCAGTTAAGTCCTGAAACCCATAGGGCGCAGCCTCTCCAGAACATCAAATAGTTCCATCTCTCTACCCCATATTAGTGACAGACCTTTCCAACATGAAAAAGTTGCAATGGCCATAGCCCAAACACCCCTAAAGAGAGGGGTAGAAAGATCAAAGGTGATGGTGGAGATATACAAGGATGGTATTTAACAATGATTATGATTGCTGAATCATTAGATTGATATCCTTTTTAGCCTCCAGTATCTTAGAGCAGATAGAAGTAAAAACCTAAAATTGTGGAACGGTAACCCATGCCAAAGTCTAAAATATGTTCTACAACTAACTGTGGTGCTGTGCTTTGAAATTTATTCCTTTTTTTTACATGTATTTTTCCACAAAAAATAAAAATGTCGATTGTGAGGATAAGAAGGTCTGACAACTCTGGCTCCTTCTACATCATGAACAGAAGTAAGGAAGGCCATAGTAATGGCACAAATTACCGATGTCAGAGGTTTCCCTGGATATGCTGAAACTTATTTTGTGATCAGGGGTATATCTTTCCCTCTTGCTTTTGAATTTCAATTAAATGGTCAGTTTTCAACTCAAATGTTATGAGAATACCATTAAAAATCGGCAAATATGCTCAATGAATATTTATAAATAGTCAAAGACTGGAAAAACATCAGATATAATGGTTAAATTCATGTGTCAATTTAGCTATGTTATGATGTCCAGTAGTTGGTCAAACAAGCACTGAACTGATTTTTGTGTGTGTGCACTGTATGGTGGGGTCACATTTCATTATTTTTCCATAGAGCATTCT
This sequence comes from Myrmecophaga tridactyla, assembly GCA_004026745.1. NCBI lineage: Eukaryota > Metazoa > Chordata > Mammalia > Pilosa > Myrmecophagidae > Myrmecophaga > Myrmecophaga tridactyla. The sequence continues at coordinate 4,055 of PVIY010042739.1, read as the reverse complement.
GTTATTGTAGCACCATTTCTTGAATTTTTGTTTGTTTTGCTTCTTTGTTTGCTTTTTGGGGAAGTGCATGGACCGGGAATCAAATCTGGGTCTCCTCCATAGCAGGTGAGAATTCTACCACTGAACTACACTTGCACCCCTGATTTTTAATGTGATGATATTTTGTAGATTTAAACAATTAGGCATTGGTTGTACCTATGCCTGATTGAATCTTCAAGCAAAAAGGATAAAATCTCATTGAATCATTTGAAGGCCTTAAGTGGAGATCTGATGACTTCAGCAATCAGAAAAAAATAATATCTTTACTTCAGTGAACAAACTTCCCCTGGGAAATTCATCAAAGCCTATATTGATATTCAGCTTGAAGACTTCCCTATGGAATTTGGATTTGCAAATTCCCAAGTTGTATGAACCAATTCCTGCAAAATAATCTCATAATATTTACATTGTTATATAATGAACCTGTTGGTCCTTTTTCCCTGGAAAATTCTGATTAATACCAATTGGGTGCAAATTGAGAAACAGAGTATTAAAAATAAGAATTCTGAGTTAGCTTTTGAGTTTTTGGAACTGGATCTCTACTCTAATTAGATTACAATGTCCTAGAGATTCTATTTCTAAGGAATAGTATGACACTCATAGTCCATGGTGTGAATTGGCAATAGAGGTACACAAAATTTCACTTTTGGGTAATGCTATTCAAATACTTGGAAGAGGCAGGCTCTGATGAACAATATATTTGATACCTAAATCATTTTGTGGGGTTAAAAACTATAGTGATGTTGGCTGGTTGACCCTACATAGCTGAATATGGTTGTGAAAAGGATGAACTCAAGGCTTTGAACTGCCAGTTCAAGCATGGGATAGTTTTTATGTGTGCCCTGAAAGAAATTCTTATTTCTTATAATCACAGACTTGGAATTTCTGAAAACCTAAAGCTTCATTGTCTGAGTGGCTGAATAGTAACGTAAATTGAATTCCCATCCTTACAATGTGTCTGCTGTTAAAGTGCAGGTGTTGACTGGATAGAAATGGGATCCTAGAAATTGGCATGGGGTTATATGGGGTGATAATTATGATGGTGGAAGCATCAAAACCATATATTCTGCTTATTCCTATTTTTAGATAAATAGCCTGTAAGGCACTGCTAATTCTTCTCACGAACCAGTTCTATGTCCCCTCTTTTCTTCCAGATCTATAACTAGACTGAAGAGGGCACAAAAGATGAGGTAGTGTGTCCCTTTTGAAAATGAGCTACACTCCCCACAAAAAAACAATGAATGAGTTTTCTAATTTCTATTGACATAAATCAGGGGACTATGCATGGGAATAGATATTATGGATGTGGAATTACTGCAGAAGAAACATGAAGATGGAAGAGGCTTAATTTATTGACATGGGCCCACTACATAGATATTCTGGATTCAAAGCTGTAGCTTGAGAAATTAGAAAGAGTTCTAGTAGTTTGGTTGAGTGGGTGGCTGTAGCATTGACCTAAAGGAGGCCTACACTGCCTGAGGTTGAAATACCAAAACTGCCTTTGTATAATGTAGATGAAGGGATCTAAATGTTTAGAGAGATGGCAATGTTAGAGTGGATTTAACATGGAGGACCTCTTAAACTTACCTGAGGAATGTCCAGAGGATCACCTTTCACCAAGACTCTGTGGAATAAATTTGTAAGAATAATGCCATCATCCACAAAGAGTTCTGTGGCTGCTTTTCTTTGCAGGGCAGACATTACTGTTGGAATTGCTGACAATGAACTTGGATGCCCCTGTCATTAGCACAGTAGCAGGGTTTAATTACCAAGCACAAAGTGGGAATGGATACCATAATGGACAGTAGCTTCAAAGTGGCAATCAGAATAATCTGACTCACAAAGACCTATGACATTGGCTCTTTGATCATGTTACCTAGAGGTAAAATAGATGGGCAATCTCCTAAATTCTTACTTGATCTATATAAGCTTAATTTTAAACATCAATTGAACAAAAGTCTGATCTGAATCACAAAAACAAAGAGTCACAGTCCCTCAATAAATTCTAAGAGTTGAGAAAATTTACAGATGCAGAACTCCTTTAATGAGGGGAAGACCAGGTCTCTTTGGGGAAAGACACTGTTATGCTGCTAAATTTGTATTTTGCTACTCTTTCTCTCAGCCTTTCCCAATAGCCTTTTACCAGGGTGAATGTACATTGGGCAAAAGGAAATTATCAAACATCTTGTGGGTTACCAGATGCTGGCTCAGAACTGACATTAATTTCAGGAGACACAAAACATCAAAATGTTCCACCAATCTGAGTAGGGAATAATGGAGTTCAAGTGCTCAATGAAGTTTGATTTTGTTTCTCCAAATTCATTCTGTAGTTTTCTCCCCAGTTCAGGATTGCCTAATTGGAATATGCAACTGGCAGATTTCCCATGTTGATTTCCTAACTTGTGGAATATGGGATATTATGGTAGGAAAGGCCAAATGGAAGTCACTAGAATTGCCACCACCCACAAAAAAAGTAAATCAAAATCAATATCAAATTCTGGATGGATTGCAGAGATTAGTGCCACCATCAAGAGCTTGAAAGATGTAGAGATGGTGATTCCCACCACATTCCCATACAACTCTCCTATTTATCTAATAAAAAAGCATCTGAAACTTTGATGATAACAGTGGATTGTCATACATTTAACCAGGTGGTAGCTCCAATTACAGCTGCTGTTCCAGACATGCATGATTGCTTGAGCAAGTCAACACATCTGTGGTATCTGATAAACAGCTCTTGATCTGGAAAATGATTTTTTTCTCAATACCGGTGAGTAAAACCACACAATACAGTATGCTTTCAGCTGGCAAGACCAGCAGTATAAATTCACTATCCAACTTCATTGGTATATCAACTCTCTAGCCATATGTCATCATCTAGTCAGGATGAAACTTACTTTTGTTTCCTTCCACAACACATCACACTGATCTATTACATAGGTGGAATTATGGTGAATTCATCTAGTGTTCAAGAAGTAGCAACTACTCTGGACTTATTGGTAAGGCATTTGTGTGTCAGAGGGTGGGAGATAAATCCAATAAAAACTCAGTGGCTTCTACTTCACTGAAATTTCTAGGCATCCAGAAGTATGAGGCATGTCAAGATATCCTTTCTAAGGTTAAGGATAAACTGTTGAATCACTACTAGTTGGCCTCTTTGGCTATTGGAGGCAACATATTTCCCTAATTGGGTGTGTACTCTGGCCCATTTACTGAGTGATCCAAAAAGTTGCTAGTTTTGATTGAGGACTGGTACAAATGGAGGCCCTGCAACAGGTCAAGGCTACTGTGAAAGCTACTCTGCCACGTGGACTATTTAATCCAGCAGATTCATTGATGCTAAAAGTTTCAGTGGAATATACAGATGTTTTTTTGGAGACTTTGGCAGAGCCCTATAGGAAAATCACAACACAAACTCTTTAGGATTTGGGAGCATAAACCATGCCATCCTCTGCAGATAACTACTCTCCTTTTGAGAAGAGCTTTTGGCTTCCTAGTAGGCCATAGTAGAGACCAAATGCTTAAGCATGAGCCTCCAAGTTACTATGAGATGTGAGTTGCCTGTCATGTGTTTGGTGTTGTTTGGCCCACCAAGCCAAAAGGTTGGGCATGCACAATGTTTTGATGCACTCTATCATCAAATGGAAGTGGTATAATGATGATTGTATAAAGATATAGCTTTCACAATGTGACTGTGTGCTTGTGAAAACCTTGTGTCTGATGCCCCTTTTATCTACCTTGTCAACAGATGAGAGGAACATATGGAATAAAAATAATAATAGGGGGAACAAATGTTAAAATAGATTTAGTTTGAAATGCTAGTGATCAATGAAAGGGATCAGTAAGGGGTATGGCATGTAAATTTTTTTTTCTGTTTGTTATATTTTTCTGTTGTCTTTTTATTTCTTTTTCTGAATTGATGCTAATGTTCTGGGAAATGATCATGATGATGAATATGCAACTATGTGATGATATTGTGAATTGCTGAGTGTATGTGTTGGGAATGTTTGTGTTTC
>PVIY010042738.1:0-20706 GCA_004026745.1 Myrmecophaga tridactyla | reverse complement strand
CTGTCCAAGAACCATAGCCATTAACTACATGGGGCTGTTTAAATTTCAATAATTAAAATTAAAAATTACTGAGCACATTTCAAGTGCTCAATAGCCACATGTGGCAAATGTACTGCACAGTGTAGATATAGCAATTCTCACTGCAGAAAGTTCTATTGGACTGTAGAATACCTCTGGATACATAAGTCGGGCTGCCCCTGAGGAGGGAACCAGGGAGACAGGAGGTGGCAAGGGAACTGTTTACTATATTCACGTTTGTCTCTTTTGAATTTAGAAACTTATGTATGTATTATATATTTAAAAAATAAATATTTCAATATACAGGAAAAGGATAACCCTTTCAGTGATCTCTGTATCTTGGTTTTCCAAAGTTCTTCCTCATTTCTTTTATAAATATTGAGGCAGGTCAAAATCCAGACTCGCAGAAGCCAACTTGGTTTAGCCTAGATTTCAAGACTCTTCAAAATGGAAGTTGAAAGGGCAATCCCATCACATGAAAGACATTCATTTATGAAAGAGCTGCTTCTCACAGGGGCAACTCTATATATGATGTTTCCAGGGTTGAAAGTTTATTTACTTAATGGTGGACAGTGGGTAAAGTTAATAGCTCAGCAAAGACCAGTGTGTCCCCATTTTACAGAGCTGCACACTGACTTGGGCTGGGCCTCAACCCTTAGGAGGTTGAAACTAATGCAAAGGAGCCTGAGTCTCATCTCCAAACTGGGGATAGTAGAATGGTAAAGAGCACGGCCTTGGATCCAGTGTGGGTTTGCAGCCCAGCTCAGCCGTTAAAGAGCTGTGTGACCTCAGGCCATTGACTTGACCTCTGTGTGCTTCAGTTTCCTCATTTATAAGCTCGGTGAGAATGGTAGACTCTACATAGTGCCCTGGGGAGATTCAAATGAATTAAAATATATAAAGCACTTAAGGTAGTACCTGGCACATGGCAAGTGCTTGATAAAGGTTAGATAAAATTATTATTGGTATTGCGTGTGAATAGGGGGAAATTAGGGCAGAAAAGGGGTTTTCTTTTTAGAGAGGACTTGGCTTGGGTTATGACTTCAATCAGGGATGGTTACTGGCTGTGAGATGGAACCTGAGAGTGGGTTCATATCTTGGCACCATCCTGAGCTGGGGCCTGTTCCATGAATAAGACAAAAGCACAGCCAACTGGAGAAACCAATACTCCACACTGCCCCCTGCACCCCCACCCCCAACTTTTCTCTTGTTCCTTTTCTTTTTTAAATTTATGATCGTTCCAGCCCTGAAATTGGGTCAAAGCAGCAGAACGATTCCTCGTCAAGAGGCAGCATCTTTGCTACTCTGCCAACACACCAAGCTTGCTTCAGCCTCTAGACCTTGGCACTTGCTGCTCCCTCTGCCTGGAACCCTCTTTCCCAAGATGACAGAACAGTGTCCCCTCCCTTCCTTCTGGTCTTCTCTGCTCCAACACCATTTCCTTAGAGAGGGTTTCCCAGACCACTCGAATTAAAATAGCACCCCCTGCAACAGCCACTCTCCCTACCCTCACCCTGTCCTTTAAGAAACTGCACCCTCTCCTCTAATTCCTGATCTGGGTGGTGGGTGCACAGGTGTTTTCACTTGGGGAGTTTTCATCAAGTTGTATACTTATCTTTTATGCACCATCCGTCACTTCAGCTCCCCTTCTTCCTAGCACCTTATCCTACTAACACTGTATTACATTTAGTTGTATCTATTGCTGATTTCTTAAACTAAAATCAGCCACGTGCGGCTATTTACATTTCAAAGAATTAAAATTACATAAAATAAAAATCCCAGTCCCTCAGGATACTGGTCACATTTCAAGTGTTCAATAGCCACATGTGGTGATGGCTACCATACTGGGCAGCGCAGAACCAGGGAACCTTCCCACCAGAGCAGCAGGTTCTGTTGGGCAGCGCTGCACCAGCGGGAGCTCGGCGAGAGCTGAGCCGCACATCCTGTTCCTGCCGCATCACATCCCCAAGGCCGGGCACCCAGGAAGTGCTGACAAGTACTGATGGAATGAATGAATGAATGAATGAAAGGAGTGGACGGATGAATGGGCGGATGGATGGATGGATGAGAGACCCGCGAGTCTTCGGCGTGGCTCTCCCCCGCCCCCTTGCCGCCTCTCCCGAGACCCCACCTTGGCCTCGGGGTCGGTGCGGAAGAGCCCCTCCAGCACGTGGAGGGCGTCCAGGACGCCGTGGTCGCGGCCTTTGCAGTAGGACAGCAGGCGGCGCACGTCGGCCGGGGCCACGAACTGCTTGGAAATGTTGGTGGTGGTGCGCACCGGCAGGCAGGCGTTGGCCAGGAGGTGGCCTGGGCGGAAGTAGTGGGCGAACTCGAGCGGGCAGGCCGGGTGCGAGTGGGTCAGCTGGCACTCCGTCACCACGAGGCGGTCCCGCAGCGGGCTCAGCTTGACGATGATGAAGGCCGGGCAGCCGGGCTGGGGGGGCCTGCGGGAGGAAGGACCACCGCCGCCGTCACATCACCCTGCTGCCCTCGTCTTCCTTTTTCTCTCTTTTTTTTTTTTTTTAAATTACGATTGTTTCAAGCACAGAGAAGAGTAAGGGGCTTGAGAATATGTGGGCTGTGTGACCTTGGGCAAATTACTTAAAAGTCTCAGTTTCCTCCCATGTTAAAAGAGGGTAAATAATAAGAATACCTTTCTCACGGGATTATTAGGAGTATAAAAAGAGTTGATGTAGGTAACGCACGTGAAAGCAGTGCCTGGAACATATTAAGCACTATGTGTTTGCTACAATTCTGTTCCCTCCATCCCCAGTTTTATAAAAAAGAAATGAATATTCTATGTTTACCTCAAACCATTTTAGGAAATACAACATTCCAGATACTCCTGCATCCACTTCTGATTTTGCATGAACAGCATCACCAGGTGGGGCCTCTGGGAACTCTGCCCCAACAAATTCTCCGACCTTCCAGCATCCCCAGAGGGAGTCACCATCAAAATTGAGTATTGTCATTCTAACACGTTTTTACATGTCCATAAGCAACAGAAGACAAGCTTCTAGGTTTTGAATCTTATAGATGTGAAAAAAAAGAACTCAAACTCATTAGTCATCAAGGAAACACAAAGTAAAACCCTAAGGAAATACTGCAACAAACCTACCGCAGTGGCCACAGTGAAAAGACTGTAAATATCAAGTGTTGCCGAGGACGTGGAGCGCCTGGAATTCTCCTGCATTGTTGGTGGGAGTGTAAAATAGTACAACCACTTTGGAAAACCGTGTGGCAGTATCCACTAAAAGTGACCATATGCCTCTCTTGTGACACAGCAGCTACGCTCAAGATAACCACATGTCTAAGGGAACCTAAAGACACATGGTAGAATGTCCATAGCAGTACTAGTCATGTTAGCAAAACATGTGAAACAACCCAAATATCCAATGACAGAGTGGGAAAATAAATGGTGACATGTTCCTAAAACACCAATCTGCAATAAAAATGAACAGACCATTACTATTCCCCGACTACACAGCTGAATCACATTGTTCAAAGAAGCCAAACACAAAAGAGGACACACAGTAGGATTCCCATTTAGGTCAAGTTCAAAAACAGGCAAAACTAACAAGTGCTGTTAAACTACTGGATGGTGGTTACCTCGAGTAGTTAACCCTGCGAGGGGCACAAGGGGGTCTTGCTGGGGCTGGAGGTGTTCTGTTTCTTGTTCTGGGTGCTGGTTATATGTCTAATTTATTTTGTGAAAATTCTTCAAGTTGCACACATAGGATGCATGCACTATTCTGTTACCTATTCTATGCTTTAAAAAGTTTACATAGAAAAACCGCATACACAGAGCACTGAGGGAGGCAGAATAATGGTCTCTCGGAGCTGTCCACATCCCAACTGCCGGAACCTGTGAGTATGCTACTTCACGTGGCACAATGGACTTCACAGAGGTGATCCGTTTAAGGACATGGGGATGGAGTGATTATTCTAGATTATCTGGGGGAGGGTCACCAATAAAATCATAAGGGTCCTTATAAATGAAAGAGGGAGGCAGGAGGATCAAAATCAGAGAGACATTTCAAGATGCTATGTTGCTGACTTTGAAGTTGGAAGAGACCATAAGCCAAGGAAGGCAAGCAGCCTCCAGAAGCTGGAAAAATCAAGGAAATGGATTCTCCCCTAAACCTTCAGAAGGTACACAGCCTGACTGACACATTGATTTAAGCCCAGTGAGACCCATGCCAGACTTCTGACCCCCAAAACTGTAAGAAGTTGGGTTGTTATAAGCCACTGAGTTTGTGGTCATTTTTTATTACCACAACAGGAAGTAACAGAAGTATCATGCTGGACGTATCCTTTGGGGTTGCTTGTTTCATCCAACGTCATGTTTTCAAAACTTTTCTATTTCATTTTATTTATTTGTTGTATAATAGTCCATTTCATGACTCTGCCAACCATTCGATCGTTTCCAGTTCTGCCTGCCTTCTTACAAACCAGGCCTCAGTGAACACTCTCTTACCCAAGAGTTTGTCTAGGACAGTGAGTGGTTCTCAAACTGTAGGGCATAGCCCATTACAAGAAATCAATTCTGGAATTATGACCAGTACTGTAAAAAATGAAATAGAATAGGGAAAAGAAATCAGAGCATATTTTTCTGATGATTAAACTGATATGTTTCTGAAACGGGCTTCACTGTTTTTGCCATGGAAGGGTGATAGCACTTTTGGGTGAGAGATTTCATTACAGAGCAGTGGTCACAAAGTTTTATGTACAGGGCCAGGCAGTGAATATTTCATTGTGTCTGCTGTAACTATTCAACTCTGTTACTATATTGTGAATGCAGCCATTGATAATATGTAAATGGATGAGTGTGGCTGTGTGCCAATAAAACTTTATTTACAAAAATGGGCTGCAGGTTGGATTTGGCCTGAGGGCTTCCTAGTTTGTGGGCTGCTACAATACAGGATGTCCACAAGTGCAGAACGTAGTAAGGAAGCCCTGCCTCCAGGTACTAAATGCCAGTAGCATACAACAAAAAATACCCCACAGTTTTTACAAATGCCCCTTGAGGAGGGTGAACTTGCCCAGTGGTTGAGAACAACTGGTATCAATATTTAAGAATTTTGTCATTAGACAGGAAGGGGATTCTTGACACTCTCCTTTTTCCCTACAGGCATGAGGTAAAGTACAAGACATGAGCCTTTATCTACTTTAAGAGCTTGAGTCTTTTTGCCTAATTTAAAGCAACAATAGTACAAATATAGAAAAATCATAATTTAGTGCAAATCATTATCGTATAAAAAAAGGTATCAAGGCCATGGTGATAGCAGGTGGCACCAAAAGAAGGTACTATTATGCAACCTGACCTACCAAAGTAGCAAAGTGCATGAGCTTCTTTAATTTTCCTAGAATAATTCATGGGTTTTTGTGAAACTTTCTGGCTGGTCTCTTTCAGCCTAGGTGTTCTGGCCTCTGCAATACAGGAGGCTAACTCTTCTGTGACACTGCCATTTCGACAGAGGATAGCCCTTCCCCTCTGCGGGTCCCAGCATCTCACAGAATGGTCTATTTGCGGCCTCAAAGCACCCTTTTGGCAATTTCTGTCCTCCTATCTTGGGGAATAACACCACCTACCTCTAAATGTAAATCCTGCAAGGGCAGGATTTTTGTCTGTTTTGTTCACTGTTGTATCACTGGTACCCGATAAATATGTAATTTTTATCAGTAAATATGATGAATGAATGAGTGAACCCCATTATGTAAAATTCAGTAAATGTAATGAATTAATGAGTTACATTTATAATTCAGACACCCCACCCCATCCCATCCTAAACATCTGTTACCAAGTCTTGTCCACTGTGCCCCTAAACTTCTAACACATCCACTTTTTCCTACTTACACTGCCACCAATATAAGTTCTTTTCTTCTTCACAGAATATTCTTCCTAGTTTTTTTTCACCTAGTTAACTCCTACCCATCCTTCAGGCCTCAGTGCTAGGGTCACCTCCTCTGGGAGGCCTTCCCTGACCATACCCAGACTAGGACAGATTCCATCACACAGTGGGATGATGATTTCATTGATGCCCATCTCGCCCACCAGAACACAAGCTCCCCGCTGATACCATAGCATCTAAGATACATATACACACTCCACACAATAAGTGATCAAAAACAAAACAGCAAACCCTCTTGGATGAATGGACAAACAGGTTGGTTCCTAGGACAGAAAAATCTTTAGGAGGCTGGAACACTCAATTCATATTGATAATTAATGATTTAAATAAAGATGGGGGAAGGAGGGAAGGAGAGAGAAGGACGGACAAGATAGGGTGGTAATTAAAAGCATGAGCTTTGCATCTGACTGTGTGGGTCTGAATCCTGGTTCTCCCTCGTACAAGCCGTGCTATCTTGGGAAAATTCTTTAACCTCTCTGTGCCTCAGGTTTTTCATTGGAAATTGGGGCTAATAATAATAATACCTACCTCACAGTCTGGTCAAGAGGATTGGATTATGTAAAGTGGTGAGGAAGGAAGATGGCATCTGGTAAACAATAAATGGTAGCTGTTATTAGGAAAACATTCTTTTTTTTTTTTTCTTTCTAACAGTACTATTGCTTTGATTTGCATTCCACTGCATAATTTATTTATTCTTGATCTTTCAGGTTTTTAAAATCTTTTCTGTTTTCTAATGTTGAGCAAGGATGAAACATCTGTTCTGGGTAGGGAAGAGTTGAGAGAGAGGTACAGGGGAGGGAGAGACTTGAGCAGGAAAGAGGAAGTTGCAGCAATGGGGACTCAGAGGAGGTCACTGTACAACCTCTGCAAAAAGGGGGCAGGAGGTAGCTGGGAAGAAAGTCCTTATCTGCGTTCCCTGGATCCTTGGCCCAGTTCTGGACCCTGACAACCTTGCAACAACACCTGTCTTTTCTCACACATGAACTCCTCTGCCTTGCCTGGTGGCCCATGGGCTGTGCCCCAGCTATAATGCTGAAAAGGTCTGCTTGAGCAGCTGAGAGCAAAAGGGAGCTCAACACGAGGAACCTCAAGGCATAAAGTCCACACTGGTTCATCCACCACCCCACATCCCCTATGCAGGGGTGACCCCACTGCCCTCCCAGTCACCAGGCCCGAGCCCAGGGCACTGTCCTTGCTGCACAGCTGGTCAGTCCCCAGTCCTATCCCTCCTGGCCCCTGCCCCCTTCTGATATTTGTAGAATGCTTGGGACAGCGCCTGTACACAGTAGGCATCATGAGTTTGTTAAACCAAATACATACATAAATAAAACCCTCAATGTCCTCATTAGTCACCTCCTCTGGGAAGCCTTCCAGAACTACCTGGTAAGCGCCCAGGTCACCATGCTTCTTTTATTCTCCTATCTGCCCTCCTCAACCTCTCTCTCACTGCTGGGGGCTGGTGAGCTTACAATTTTGTTTCATTTGTCTTTGTGTTCTCTATTAGGTTCAAGGGCAGAGATCAGCTCTGGGTGCCAGGTGCCCAGTGAAGGGCATGCACATAATAGGTCTTTAATATATGTTTGTTATATTGAATTGGGTTCTGTTCACAGAGAAATTCTAGATTAGGCCTGACCTGCTTGTGAGCTCTGGATTTCTGCATGATTATATGTTTGGTACTGTTCTGCTTTCACATCTCTGGGTTTGTTTCTAGACTAAGCAGGGAATAAATAAGAAAGAAGAGTAATCCTACAGTAAATGTTTAAATAGCTATGGATGAGAGGAGCTAGCTGTTAGAGAGTACTCACTCTGTGCCAGATGCCCTTCATACACTTGATATGTATTACTAAATTCTCACTAAATCCTGAGATAGATTCTATTACTTTCCTCACTTTCCAAAAAGAAAACTGAGGCCCAGAGAGGCAAAGCCACTTGCTTGAGGGCACTGGTTAATCAGTATAAGAGCTGTCCTATGTACCATATAACAGAGTGCATGCCTTGTCTGATCCTGGCTGCTGGCTCCAGAATCCACGCCCTCGACTCCACCTCACAGTTATCATTTACCCAGCTGCCCTGCATTCCAGGAAGTTGGGTAAGTGCCTTCCTGTGTGTGATCTCACCGTAACCTCACAACAGTCCTATGAGACAGCTACTGCCATGTTCCCATTTCAGAGATGAGAAAACCGAGGCTGAGAGATACCCATCCAGAAGTCGGGGTCCCATCTCAGGCAGCCTGAAGGCAGAGCCTGTGTGTTTAAGCATTCCTCTCTCATCTATGGCTCCCCAGCCAAGGGTCTCATACCCATGCATCTACAGGGGCCAGGTAGGCAAAACAAGGATGCAACACTGTACAGAATGAGGCAGCAGAGAGGTGGGGTTGCAATAATCCTGAGCACCAATGCCTGTATACAGGGGGTGGCTATCTGCTACATAGGAATAGGGGCTCAGCCTCTTCCTGTGTTTCTAAGGGAAGCTGGAAACCCCACATTGTACAGAGAACGTTTCCATTTTAAAACGGGCCATTTAAAATAGCCTTGGTCACTTGGGTGGTTCCCTAGCTCTCATGTGGATTTCTCACCTGCTCCTTGTCTTTATAGCATTACACAGTTGTACAGAATTACTTGAGAGACTGACTGTTCATTTAGTGTCAGTCTCCCTGAAAGTTCCAGAGGGCTGGGACTTTGCCTGTAGGGTACTTTCTTACCCCCTGTCCCTGGCTCTCCCTGTTCCCAGCACCCAGCATGAGGCCTGGCCTCAAGGGACAGATCTTTATTTTTGTCCCTGTGGCTTTCCCTGCACCTCAATCTCCAAGTCTCTGTTCTGTTCTAAGTGGGCAAAACCAGGGGCTCTCTCAATTTTTCGCTGGCTCCAAGTCTCCAGGTCTCTGGAATTTTTTGTCTATGGAGTGGGTCTCCATCTCACTCTCTGCCTCTCTACAGATCTCTGGCAAAGCCTGTAATGCCTGCTCTATCCCTTCCTCTGTTTCCCTTTCTCAGCATGTTTCTCTCTTGGCCTCTCACCGTCTCTCTGGAAGGTATATTTGTCTGTCTCGGTAAGGTACAACTGTCTCCCTCTCCGCCTCTGGGTGAGGAGCTCTCCACCCCTCCTCCAGACCCCCCTGCTCCCTCCCTGCCGGGCAGCAGGCTCACGCACCCTACTGCGGGCCGGCTGGGAGCGCGCAGGTCTTTGCACACGAGCCGCACATAGCTGTACTTGAGCACGTCGATGAGCGTGTAGAGCGGGGGTGCACTGGCCCAGCGGCAGCGCGCCAGGTGCATGGAGCTCTTGACGAAGAAGAGGGCCCGCCGCTGCAGGCACCATGCATCGAAGAAGCGACTGAACTCCGCCCAAGAGAAAAAAGCCCGCTCCCGCAGTTCCTGCTCCTCCTGCCCCGCCACTGCACCGGGTGGGGGCTCCAGCCGCTCCATTCTGGGGCACCTGAGAGGGAGTGACAGCTGGGTATCAGTTCCGTTCCTTCCTGGGATGTCCCACTTCCACCACTCTTCGTCTGCCCCTTAGGCGCTGGTACCTCTACTCTGGTGGGGTCAGGGCTGGATACACCCATTTTTATCTCCAGATATGAACAGCGCCCCCCTAGTCTTTGGCCATCTGTGACACACTCTTCCTGGCAGTTACCCCTGGAACAGCTAGGGCCTGTCACCCTGATCCCTAATTCCAAGACTGGTCCCCTTTCCCTAGAAGTGAGTCCTGGGTCCATTTGTGGTCACTCAAAATATGACAAGGGTGTTCCCAACTACAGCTGAGTCCCCCCCCACACACACACAAGGAGCCTCTAACACTTGACGGTTACCCCCCACATAATCCCCATTCATATGGGACTCCCCCATGTACCTCCACTTGGTTGTAACTCCACGTGCCCTGAATTCAGCTATACCCTCTTCTAAAGATGCTCCACAACCATATGTACTGCGCCCCCCGCCCCCACACCTCCAGTCACGGACCCCTTATCCCCGGACGTGTTCCTCAAGCACCTGTGGCTTGCTCCAGGGATGAACCTCCAATATTGCAGCTGGTGCTGGTCCCCCAAATGTGACCCTACGAGCCATCCGATCGTGACTCCTGTTTCCCAGAGATACGTCCATTCAAAGTGTGCTCCCCACTTCCAATTATGGCCTCTTCGCCGGCAGGTGCTTGCCCTATCCATTTGTGGCAAATTATCAAAAGTGTCACAAATAATTCATCTGTGGCCCCTCTCCTCCCTAAATGCGCCCCTGCCAGATGCATTCAGCTGCATCTCCGTCCTGTCAGCTACAGCCACCATCCTCCCCAGATGTGTATTTTTGTCCTAGACACGGCCTCTTATCCTCAGACGGGCTTCTTCATCCCAGATGCTCGCCGGGTCCAGGTGCATCTCCCTCCCTACCTCGTGTAATCCCTTCCAGCTCGCTCCCACTTCCCCAGTCCAGCCCAGCCCCATCCACCGCGGCCCCTCCCAGCCCGGCCTTCCGACCCAGCTGTGCCTCTCCCCTCCTCCAGCTGTGCACCCTTCCCGCCCCTCCCCACTCACCTACGCTCCGGATCAGCGTCCACCTCCCACAATGCCTCGCGTCGGGGCACGGCGCGGCCCTCGCTCCCGGGATGCACTGCGCAGCCTCCCGCCTCTCTTCCCGCTGTGCCTCGCGCCGCGGCGTCCACCGAATTTCCTTTACTCGCAGCGGGTCACTCCAGCGACCAGGAGCCACACCTGCTCACCTAGGCGCGGGATGTTTCCCAGCGTGCTCTGCGTGAAGGATCACCCCGCTTATCCTCTTCTTCCGACTGCCTCCGTGTCAGGGAACTCCAACTCCCAGCGTTCCCCGGGCGGCGACGGCAACTTCGGGCTGTGCGGAAGTCGCCCCGGCCTCGTCCCTCGACTCGGCTCCGCCCCCGGCCGCCAAATTCTGCGCGCGAATTCGGTGGCGCGAGTTTGGGCTGCGGTGGCGCGGCGAGTGGTTGTAAGTGTGGTGCCCAGGACAGCCGTGTGCGGGGCCGGCGCGAGGTAGGTGGGGCATCCTGCGAAGGGCTGGGGGGTTGGAGGCAGCGCGTGACGGACGCTTGGTGCGCTTGGCTTTGCCGGGCCCGGGTCGCTGCAGGGGAGTGGATGTGGGGGGCGCCGAGGGCGTGGTGGGGAGAGGTGAGGGCGGGCAGCGGGCTGCGGGGCGCCGGAAGGGAACGGGGGGACGTCTGTCAGACGGAGAGGGGCCTGAGACAAGGTAGACCAGGGCCAAAGCCTGTCAGCCGGGAGGCATATGGGAGAGGCCTGAGGGGGCGGGGCCAGAGAGGACGGGGGCGGGGCCAGTCAGAACTCGAACTGGCAATCTGAGACGGGACGGGGTCAGCTACTACTGTGAAGGGCCGGAGTAGGCGAGACCAGCTTTGTCTTGTTGCCCAAAGTGAGGGGAAGGAATAGAGGAGCCTGGGGAGGGAAGACGCAGGATCTTGACCTTCTTAGGAGCAGGGGAAGGTCAGGGGAAGGGCACTTGGCCAGGAGAACAGCGTTTGGAGAGGGTCTCTGAAAGCCAGGGGGCCTTGTAGAGGGATACAGCAGAAAAAGGGGTTAAGGCATCACCTCTTGGCCTTATCCTCATTTTACTCCTTTTGAATAATTTATTAGGCATCCTACCAAGGGGCGTGAGGGAAAGTAGAGTCGAAAAACATCTTAATTTCTTCTTGTCTTAGAACCCCTTAGAATCTAACCCCTTAGAATCTACGACTGTAGATTTCCCCCAGCATTCCAGAGATTCTGATGCAAGAGGTCAGGGGGTGGGTGGGGATTTTTTTAAACATTCTTTATTGTGAAATATATACAAAAAAGCAATAAACTTAAAAGTACATTGTTACAAGTAGTTATAGTACAGATTTCAGACTTTGGTATGGGTTTCAGTTCTACAATTTTAGGTTTCTCCTTCTCGCTACTCCACGACATTGGAGACTAAAAGAAGTATCAATATGATGATTCAGCAGTCATACTCGTTTGTTAAATCCTGTCTTCTCTGTTCTAACTCCTCCTCCTCCTCTGATCCTTCTCCCACTCTTTAGGGGTATTTGAGTTATGCCCATTCTAACTATTTCATGTTGTAAAGGGCTGTCCATAATAGGGGGATGTGTATCCAGTTGATGTTTTTGAAGAGGCTGACCCCTCTGGGTTTCAGGATTTATCTGGCTTAGGTACCCATCTGGAGGTTGTAGGTTTCTGGGAAGTAGTCTTAGTGTGTGAAACTTGTGTGTGAAACTTTTGTAGAATCTCAGATAGAGCCCTAGGTATTCTTAAGGCTTAACAGAAATGGAGTGGTTTTCTTTGGGGGTTGGAAAACTGGTAATTAGCAATATCTACCTGAAGCTTGCATAAGTAGCTTCTAGAATAGGCTCTCGACTCTATTTAAAATCTTTTAGCCATTGATACCTTATTTTGTTACATTTCTTTTCCCCCTTTTTGGTGAGGAAAGTGTTATTGATCCCATGGTGCCAGTGCCACTGCCAGACTCATCCCTGGAAGTCATGACCCACATTGCACGGGGGACTTTCACCCTGGATGTCATGTCCCAAATATTGGGGAGGGTAATGATTTTATTTGCAGAGTTGAGCTTAGAAAAAGCCCATATCTGAGCAACAAAAGAGGTTTTCCTGGAAGTAACTCTCAGGCATAACAATAAGTAGGCTTAGCTTCTCTGCAACAGAAGTAAGCTTCACAAGAGCAAGGGCTTGGCCTATTGACTTGGGAGTCCCTGATATTTGAAACAGTATCAGGGGTTTACCCAGTGGTAAAGCTTAATAGTTCCATATTTTTTCTCCTATCCCTCAAGGGATTTTTTTCAATACTTTTTAATTATCTGCACAACATATTCTGGGATGCATCTGGGTATTACTTTAAGCTATACAGATTTACAAGCCCTCATTTCCATTCTCTGTTCCATGTGTTTGAGTTGTTTAAATGAGCTATGCAGACAGGTTGAGTTAGATTATGTGCTACAGCAGATTTAGGTTTTGGACAAAATAATCTTCTCTTCCTTTGGTCTCATGTACTAGGTGAAGTTTTAAAATACAGACAATGTCATTCTTCCCTTGTATTCTGACTTACCTTAGTCCGAACCCAATTGTCTTCATTCTTATCTCTACCTGAAGCCTGATCTTTTTTTTTTTGGTTTCTTTAACAGTTGTACATAGATGGCAGTGCTGACTTTCAGAAAGCAGAAGTCCAATTCTGAGTCTTAGGTATCACTCAGGTAGCCAAAGTTCTAGGGAGATACCAAGTTATACATATGTAACACAGCATCTCAAAATCTAGGAATAATATTTACATCTCTGGACTAAATGTGACTGCTATAAGAGCTTACAATCTAGGCCCCAATTTTCTTATGAATATTTTCTAAAAGAGACCATACAATATTTGTTCTTTTGTTTCTGGCTTTCTGGCTTATTTTGCACCACTTAATGTCCCCAAGGTTCATTCACATTGTTGCATGCCTCACAACTTTGTTCCTTTCTGTAGCCACACAATATTCCATCATATATATATAAATACGCCACAGTTCACCATTCTACTTCTCATTCAGTATAGTCTTCAGCCACCTCAACCCATTGGGCATTATGTATAATGTCCAAAGTCAACAATTCCTGTCTCACATTATCTTCACTTAGTTCTATAATCAGCACTCTCAATTTTAGATAATTTTAATTGCTCCAAAGAGAAAAATAACCTACAAACAAACCCTCACCAAACAGAAAATCCGAACCTCCCCTTCTGTCCTTCCCCGTCCCTCTACTCCCACCCTCCAGTTATTTACCCCTAGTATTGCTGTGGTTTGTTGATGTCTTCCTGTTAAATATAGACCATAACATGCAATAATAGTTTTACCCTTATACCCCTCTATTATTGATTCTTTGTACAAGATTCATACCTTTGAAGTAGTTCATGCAAGAACTTAATTTGTAGTAGTTAATCAGTGGAATACATGAGTCTGTACAACCCTTTTCAATCATGTTCACCTTCACTTTGTCAATATTACTTATAAACCCACTATTGAACTGCCTTCACTTCTATCCATTCAGATATTTTAAACACAAATCCCAGGTGATTCCTGGAACTGGGATCCTCCATTTCTGGTATCATTCATTAACTGGTTGTGTGGTCCTGCACAAAGCACTTTGTTTATCCCAGTTCAGCTTCCTCAGTTCTCTTTTGAGGGAAATGAATCTCTTTTAAGTCTCTGAGGATGGGGGGGAAGTAACATATTTAGGGATAAGGTGTAAAATATTTGACAGGACATAGCTAGGAGTGCAGACAGGTCAGGAAATTGAATACAAAAAGAAACTCAGACTTGAGCTTTCTGGCCTGACACTCCAAACTTCTCTGTGCCAAAACCCCCCTTTACATCATTCCTTGTCATCTTGGCCTCCAGGTCTTAAAAGATCCTGCCTACAAAACCTGAATTCTTAAGTTATTATGCTCTTGTTACCTCAGTTTTTAGTAATCAAAGTCATGTATGTTGGCCTGTGCATTCACTACCAGACACAGTTTTATGTCCTGCATATATATCACAAACAGACACAGTGCACACTTCACAGGACTTATGTTTAGGCCTGTGTTGCCTATACTCTAGCCAGTAGCCTTATGGGACCAACTGGAGGTTCTTGATCACCTTGGTGAGCAATGTCAGTAGGGAAGTTTCCTTGGGGAGGGTTCAAGAGGGGATTGGAGGAGAGGAGCCAGAGACAGTACCTTTTGACAATTCTTTCTGTGACTTTCCTGAAAATGGGAGCAGACAAGTGGGGGATAGCTGTAGGAGCTTGTGGAGTCAGAGAGATTTTGTTTTTGTTTTTGTTTGTTTTATAAGTGCAATTTTATTGAGATATACTCACACAGTAAACAATCCATCTAAAGTGCACAATAGATGACTCATTATCATCACATAACTAATCACCACATTCAGGTGTGTTTTTTATTATCACATAGTTGTGTATTCATCACCATGATCATTTTTAGAACATTTTTACATCACTCCAGTAAAGAAAAAAAAGAAGAAACCCATACATTTCTTACCCCTCCCTCTCATTGACCACTAGTATTGCAGCCTACTCAGTTTTTTTTTTTTTACCCCTTATCCCCCCACCCCATTATTTAATTATTTTTTTGTCCTTATTTTTTTACTCATCAGTCTGTACCTTGGATGCAGGAAGCCTCAACCAGGGGTTTCACAATCACATGGTCTCATGTAAAAGCTATATAGCTATATAGTCATCTTTAAGAATCAAGCCTATGGAATACAGCTCAATAGTTTCAGGTATTTCTCTCTAGCCACTCCAATACACCATAAACTAAAAATGGATATCTATATAATGCATAAGAATAACTTCCAGGATAACTTCTCAAATCTTGTTGAAATCTCTCAGCCACTGAAACTTTGTCTCATTTGTCTCTTCACTCTTTTGGTCAAGAAGGCTTTCTCAATCCTATGATGCCAGGTTTCTGCTCATCCCTAAGAGTTATGTCCCATGTTCTCAGGGAGATTTACACCCCTGGGAGTCATGTCCCACATAGCAGGGGAGGGCAGTGAGCTCAACTACTGAGTTGGCTTAGAGAGAGAGAGACCACATCTGAGCAACAAAAGAGCTTCTCTGGGGTTGACTCTTGGGTGTAATTATAAGTAGGTTTCGCTTCTCCTTTGCAGGAATAAGTTTCATAGGGGTGAGCTCCAAGATCAAGGGCTCATCTTATTAAATTAGTTGTCCAGTGCTTATGAGAAAATCAGGAATTCCCCAAGTGGTGAAGTTGAATATTTCCTCCTTTTTCCCTAATCCCCTAAGGGGACTTCGTTTTTTTTCTTGGCCCAAATTACTCTGGGATGTATCAGGACATCCCACTAACCTGTACAAACCAGCAAGATCTTACTCCCTAATCAAGATTCCATACTTATGGTGCAAATTAAATTAGATAGTGTGCTACCAAAAACATAAATTTTGCACCAAATAAACATCTCTTGTTTTGGTCTCACACAGAGTTGAAGTTTTAAAATACAGGCCATATTATCCTTTACCCTGTATTCTGATTTACTTTAGTTCTATCCAAATCACCTTCATTTATACCTCTAGTTGGAATCGGATCACTTTCAGCATTTTTACTGTTGCTGTGTGGGGTAATGCTGAGTTTCATAGCTTCAGTGTTCTAACTCAGAGTCTCAGGTGTCACATACATACCTGAAGTTTCAGGGAATGACCGGTTATACTGAAATAGCAAAGTAACTCAGAATATTTAGTGTATAGAAACAGTACTGATTAATGGCTGTTGATCTTGTACCCGACCGCTTTGCATACTCATGTGTTAGCTCTAGTAGCTTTGCTGTAGATTTTTCAGAATTTTCGACATATAGTATCGTGTCATCTGCAAATACAGTTTTATTTCTTCCTTTCCAAGTTGGGTGCCTTTTGTTTATTTTTCTTGTCTAATTGCTCTGGCTAGAACATCCTGCACAATTGAATATCAACAGTGACAGTGGGTGTCCTTGTCTTGTTCCTGTTCTTAGAGGGAAAGCTTTCAGTCTTTCCCCATTGAGGATGATGTTAGCTCTGGGGTTTTCATGTATTCCCTTTATCATGTTGAGGAAGTTCCCGTCTATTCAAAATCAAGAAAGGATTTTGAATTTTGTCAAATGCCTTTTCTGCATCAGTCAGGATGATTGTGGTTTTTCCGCTTTGACTTACTCATCTGGTATATTACATAAATTGATTATCTTGTGTTGAACAGCCTTGCATACCTGGAATAAATCCCACTTGGTCATGGTATATAATTCTTTTAATGTGCCGCTGGATTCGACTTGCCATTCTTTCATTGAGAATTTTTGCATCTATATTCATTAAAGAGATTGGTCTTTAATTTTTTGTGTGTGTGTGTCATTTTCTGGCTTTGGTATTAGTGTAATCTTGGTTTCATAGAATGAGTTAGGTAGCTTTCCTTCCTCTTCAGTTTTTTTGAAGAGTTTGAGCAGGATCAGTACTAATTCTTTCTTGAATGCTTAGTAGAATTCACATGTGAAGCCATCTGGTCCTGGACTTTTCTTTTTGGGGAGCTTCTTGATGACTGATTGAATCTCTTGTGATTGGTTTATTGAAATTGTGTATTTCTTCCTGTGTCAGTGTTGGTTACTCATGACTTTCTAGAAAGTTGTTCATTTCATTCATTTACATTGTCAGTTTATTAGCATATAATTGCTCTAGTGTCCTCTTATGATCTCTTTTATTTCTGCGGAGTCACTAGTTATGTCTCCTGTTCCATTTCTAATTTTATCTGCATATTCTCTCTTTCTCTCTTTCTGTCTTTCTGTCTTTCTCTCTCTCTTTCTCTGTCTTTTGTCAGCCTAGCTAAGGAACCATCAATTTTATTCATTTTTCTCAAAAAATCAACTTCTGGTTTTGTTAATTTTTCTCTAATTTTTTTCATATTTTAATTTTATTTATTTCTGCTCTAATCTTTGTTACTTCTTTTTTTCTGTTTGCTTTGCTATTCTTTCTCTGGTTCTTCCAGGTGAACAGTTAATTCCTTGATTTTTGCTCTTCCTTCTTTTTTGGTATAAGCATTTAGGGCAATATAAATTTCCTTCTCAGCATTGCCTTTCCTGCATCTCATAAGTTTTGATATGTTGTGTTTTCATTCATTTGCCTTAAGTAAGACATTTACTGATTTCTCTTGTAATTTCTTCCTTGACCCCTTAGTTGTTTAAGAGTGTGTTTTTTAGCTTTAATATATTTGTGAATTTTCTGGCCCTCTGCCTGTTATTGATTACCAGCTTCATTCCATTATGATCCAAGAAAGTGTTTTCTATCATTTCATACTTTTTAAATTAATGAGACTTGCTTTGTGACCCAGCATGTGGTCTATCCTTGAGTATAATTCATGAGCACTTGAGAAAAATATGTTTCTTGTTGTTAATGGCATGTAGTGTTCTGAATTTTCTCTTAAGTCCAGCTCATTTATCGTATTATTCAAAATCTCTGTTTACTTATTAAGCGTCTTTGTTTTGTAGGTGTTCTGTCCATTGAAGAGAGTGATAAATTGAAGTCTCCAACTATTATTGTAGAGGTGTCTACTTCTCCCTTAAGTTTTGTCAGTGTTGCCTCATGTATGCTGGGGCACTATGGCTTAGTGCATAAATATTGATGACAGTTATGTCTTCTTTTAAATTGTTCCTTTTATTGATGCATAACATCCTTCTTTGTCTCTTTTATTTGTTTCAGTCTAATTTGTCAAATATTAGTATAGTTACCCCCTTCTCTTTTCTGGTTGTTGTTTGTGTGAAGTATTTTTTTCTAACCTTTCACTTTCAATCTGTTTTTGTCCTTGGGTCTAACATCAGTCTCTTGTAGACAGCATATAGATGGGTCCTTTTTAAAACTATTCTACCAGTCTCTGTCTTTTGATTGGGATGTTTAAGCCAATAAATTTAATGTTATATAATGGCAGTGGTTTCTTCTACCATTTTGTCTTTTGGATTTTGTATGTCGTATCTTATCTTTTTCTCATTTTACCTTTATAGATAGTTTTCATTTCTACACTTTTCTCCAGACTTCTCTCTCCTGTCTTTTCATATCTTTTGTGCTCCCATTAGTATTTCTTGTCGACCTGGCCTCTTAGTCACAAACTTTCTCAGTGACTGTTTGTCTGGAAATATTTTAAACTCCCCTTCATTTTTGAAGGACAGCTTTTCTGGGTATAGAATTCTTGGTTGGCAGTTTTTTCTTTCAGAATCTCAAATATATCATACCACTGCCTTCTCACCTCTATGGTTTCTGCTCAGAAATCAACACATAGTTTTATTAAGCTTCCCTTGTATGTGATGGTGCTTTTCTCTTGCTGCTTTCAGAATTCTCTCATCTTTAACATTTGACAATCTGATTAGTAAGTGTCTTGGAGTAGTTCTGTTTGAATCTATTCTGTTTGGGGTATGCTGCACTTCTTGGAGGTATAATTTTATGTCTTTCATAGGAGAGGGGAAATTTTCAGTGTTTATTTCTTCCATCTGCCCCTTTTCCTTTTTCTTGTCCTCTGGGACACCCATAACATGTATATTCATGCACTTCATGATGTCATTCATTTCCCTGAGACCCTGCTCATATTTTTCTCTTCTTTCCCGTAACTGTTCTTTGTGTATAGGATTTCAGATGTCCTGTCTAGTTCACTAATCCTTTCTTCTGCCTCTTCATATCTGCTGTTGTAGGTCTCCACTGTTTTTTCATCTCTTCTGTTTTCCTTTCATCCCCATAGGTTCTGCCATTTGTTCTGTCAAATTTTTTGAGTTCTTTATGTTCATTCAATGACTTCTTTATATCCTTTATCTCTTCTGCCATATCTTTCCTCAACTTGTTGATTTGATTTTGATGGAATTTTGCATGTCTGTTTGAACATCCTGAATTAGTTGTTTCAATTCCTATATCTTATTTGAAGTGTTGTTTGTTCCTTTGACTGGGCCATATCTTCTGTTTTCCTAATATGACTTGTTATTTTTTGCTGGTGTCTTGGCATTTGATTTCCTTAGTTTATTTTAGAGGCTGTTTTCACTCTTTTACCTAGGGTTTTCTTGTTGGATGGCTTTGTTCTCTACCTGTTCTTTGGCATTCAGTTCAGCTTATTCTAGACCTCTAGCATACTTTCTGTTTAACCGATCAGAATTTTTCAGCTCTTGTTTTTCTCTTTCTTTCCCTGCCTAATTTTGAGGAGGGTCTCCTCAGATATGGTGGACTCCAGTCAGATTTTTCCAGACCAGACAGGCTGACATTTCAGGAGAGTGTGATCGGTATTTAGTTTCTTTGAGGGTAAGACCCAGCAGGTTTTCAGACTTTCCTATGAAGCCTTTAGGAAAGGCTTTTCCTATCTTGCCCAGAATGTGGTGCTTGTCAGCCCACAGCTTCCCACCGTTGAAAAGTGATGTGCTTTTAATTCTCAGCAGCCTCCCCCTGCTAGTGGTATGGTTGGAAGAGAGGCTGAGGTAGAAGGTGGGCTCAGGTTCCTTCTGTTTTCCAGCCCTTGAAGCCTGAATTCCCTGAAGGAGGGTTGCCACTTGAGCTGTACCCTGCCTTCCTTTTCTTGGGGAAAATACACCCTTTAGGGGATTATTCCAACAGGGGACTAGTTACTTTGCTTCTCAGACATGCCTTAATTCTGTCCTTGCCTGGGGCAGTGCTGAAGTCTGAGAATGCTTGCAGTTCTATCTAATGAGATGTTAAGAAGTAAAACAGAATAAATAAATAAAAATAGAAAAAACCTTTTAAGAGCTGGACCCCAGCTTCTCCAGTTTTCCAATTAAGAACTGGAGTTGGTACATGGCTCTATGTATCCACAGGCCCTATGTGCCCCCTTTACTTGGGCCCTTTTCCACAGTATTTTGTGCTGTCCAACTCAAAAAGTCTCTGTTGTTTATTTCCCCCATCAGCCCCAACCCCTCTCTGGGGGGCAAAAACTCCTGGTTCTTTTAGTACTCCAGTTTTATCTATGCTTGGGGCCTGTTTTCAAAATCCAACTTTGTTACTTAATTCTGCAGTTGGAGCTTGGTTGAGCTAGCTTCCTTGCTTATAGTAAAGTCTGTTTGTTTTTCCCTTGGAGAACCTGCCTGTTGTGCTCGTGGAAGAGGGGTGCCGGCCTCTATAGCTTGTGAAACCTGCAGTTCTGTGTGGAATCTCAGCCATTCCATTCATTCCAGACTGATGTATGACATGTATATGGCCACTGAAGTCCCCCCAACAGTTATTCCATACAGTTCCTGGCTATTTTTTTTTTTTACCTGTAAGCTGC
>PVIY010042737.1:0-20780 GCA_004026745.1 Myrmecophaga tridactyla | reverse complement strand
AAGGTTCTCTCCATCCCTTGATGTTAATTCGCAGCTCATTCTAGGGTTTTTTTCCATCCCTTGATGCTGAATCTCAGCTCATTCCAGGTTCTCTGTCCCATGTTGCCAGGAAGGTACACATCCCTGGGAGTCATGTCCCACGCAGAGAGGGGAAGGGTGGTGAGACTGCTCATCATGTTGGCTGGAGAGAGAGGCCACAACTGAGTAACAAAAGAGGCCCTCCTGGGGGTGACTCTTAGGCCTAAATTTTAAGTAGACTTGACCTATCCTTTGTGGGGTTAAGTTTCATATGAACAAACCCCAAGACTGGGGGTTCAGCCTATAGCTTTGGTTGTCTACACTGCTTTTGAGAATATCAAGAATTCAACTCAGGGAAGTTGAATTTCTCCCCGTTCTCACCATTCCCTGAAGGGGGCTTTGCAAATACTTTTCCACTCACTGATCGAATCACTCTGGGATTCATTGGGGCATCACTCTGGACACACCAACAAAATCTCATATTCTGATGTATTTTTTAATTCAAATTCTGTAAGCAAGTGTCCTTTACATGGTATATTTAAGTGTCATTCAAAAAAAATTTTTTTCTTTATTTGTTTGCTTCTTGTTGGTGATTTTGCTATTTAAAATGACTCCTCCTATGCATGCAGCTGAGTGCTGTTTAGTTTCCTAAGTGCAAGCAGGCTGTCATGTGCCCTACTGAGAAAATATGTGTGTCAGATAAGCGCTGTTCAGGCATTAGCTATAGACTTGAGTTCAATGTTAATGAATTAACGCCTTATTTAATGAGCTCCAGTTATGGCCCCACAATGGGCTTTACGATTAAACTTGCTTAAATTTAAATTCGTTTTTAAACAAAATTTGTTTAAATGTTGCTCTAAAATATTCTGAGGGCAAGGGCACTTTCTAGATGAGGTGAAGTAGGGGCAGTCTCTAAAGAGCTGGTGAAACAAAGAACTTTTTAAGCAATCGTACACAAATTTAAGGAGGAAACAAAACATATAAGGTATCTTTAATCAGAAACTCGCATAAAACAAGGTCTGTATCAATTGATTTGGTTGAAAAATGTTGTGTGTTTCTTTTAGGGGCAATGGTGTTGCACTAATTCGTGTTCAGAGTAACTTTACAGAGTGTAACTAACATGAAAGAAGAGAAAAAAAATATATATGCAATGTAAGGATGTATGTTTTTTCCTTATATATATATATCACATATATATGATTATATACATATATATCACATATCCTAATTATTGTTTTATCCTTAATATGCTTTACATGTGTGGCACAATGACTTGAACAAAGTATATGGTAAAAAAAACAAACAAATAAAGGTTGAACAAATGAGTAGATGAATGAATAAATGAAAGGAATGAAAATCTTTCACCTTTTTATCTAATTCCCATATATAGCATTTGTATATGACTTCCTGTATTGAAATCAATAGTACACATGGTTTTTCACACTTGTCTTGGTTCTTCCTATAAGGCAAAAATCAATAATGCAGAATTTAATAGCTGACTGGATATTAATTATGTTCCTAATATGTGGTCAACTGTCTTCTGTATCTGTGTTTACGGTAAACCAGATTCTTCCAGGATTTTGCAGGTTGATTGTAAAAATATGTTGTTTTGTGAAACATTCACATGCAATACAGAATGCAAAGGAAAATGTGAGGTGATGTGGTGACTCTAGAACCAGTCAGAACTGAGATTGAACCTTGGCTCTGCAGTCAACTTGATGTGGACTTTTGAAAGGTTTTTCATCTTTCAGGGCCCCATTTTATTACCTGTATAATAATTCTCAAAATAATTATGACAATAACAATGACAGAAACAACAAAAACAATAATAATATCTACTACTAGCAATATTTTAATGAAAGAAATGATGGTGGTAAAAATTGTTGGGCTTGGGAATTTTTAACGACCTCATAATCTGTATTTCCCCACTGCCAAAGCACTGCAAATATGTTGTGCACTCGAACGTGATTGCTAATCACAATCCTTACATATGGGAATGTTGGAGCCATCCTTAGAGAGGCTGTATGTACAAAACTGATCAGGGTGTCTGGTGCTCAGTGAATGCTCATTGACTTTCTTTCCCCGAGTAGAGACCAGCTTGAGAACAGAACATCATAAGAGTTTGTGTAAAGACAGAATGCAGTGAGGCTGGGGGCATCTTAGATCCTATCCAATGCTGCAGGGTGTTTAATTTTTTGCCTCTGGAAACTAGATAGCTCCAAGAAGATGTCTCTCAGCTTGAGTCTCCCTGCCACTGCTTCAACCTGAACAGTTTTGCTTTTGCTTGTTTTACATATTGGAGTTCTATGCAAGATTGTCTTTGGGGATGAAGCCTCTTCTATTTAAAAAACTGGAAAGCACTGATAATGTCCATCCCAACCCTCTTTTAAAGACGAAGAAACTGAGACTCAGAAGATTTAACTCTTCAAAACCACATGTAGCACCACCACCAGAGCCCATTGCTGGCTCTTGTAGTGGACTCTGTTGGAGCTGGCACGTACCTCCCATACCCCACCAGGTCAGGGATCCAAGGGAAGACTGCCAATTCTCTGCATCTGCATCTCTTCACTTGAGCACTTTCAGTGAAGGAAGCCACTTTGCCAGAATGCCAGACAGACCCGAAGGGCTGAAGAATTAGCACACTTGGGGAACAGCAAGTCAACCAATGAGTAAAAGAAGATGTGTGAGTAAATACCCTAACCCCCTTGTGCCTCACATGGGATAAATCTGAGGTGTGTGTAATGCACCATTTTTCTAGAATTTCCCTTGTGGAATTAGCTCCATTAAACCCTAGTGGTAACTTACCTGGTGGCCTATTCTTTGCTGACTGCCTTCCTTTCCCCATTCCCCTGCCTGAGTTTCCTTGGGATCATAGCCCTAATAAATTACTTTCACTGGAATTTTTGTTTCAGGGCTTGTTTTTAGGGGAACACAAATTAAGGCTCACCACCCGGTGTTGGGGTTTGAGTTAACCATTCATTGAAGGATGGGTTAACAAAGCAAAATGTGAGAGAAGGACTGAGGGAAAGGTAGACTGTGGATAGCTCTACATTTCTTAAAGGATAAGGAGAACTTCACCACTTGGCATAAGGTCCTTTCAATTTGTATAGTCCACTTTGCCACCTGTGGGGGACTGAATCATGTCCCCCACAAAAGATGCGTTCAGTTGCTAAACTCATGACCTGTAGATGTGAACCCATTTATAAATAGGACCTTTGACGTTGTTAGTGAGTGAAAGTATGGTCAAACTGAATGAGGAGGGGCTCTAATCCAATATGGCTTAAAGTTCATATAAGCAAAGGTAATTGGATATAGAAGCAGAAGCCAGAGAAGAGAGAGAGATTGCCATGTGACAGACGCAGAGATACATCTACAAGCTAAAGAAGCCCAAGGATTGTTGGTAAATCAGCACCAAAACACTACAGACTCTGGGAGCACATGTGACCTGTGGATCCCTTGATGTTGGCATTCTAGCCTCCAAACTGTGGGCTAACAAATTCCTGCTGTTTAAAATTACCAATGTGTATTTGTTATAGTAGCCCTGGTAAATTAAGATATAGGTCTTCTATTTTAGGCACCTATTGCACTTTATACCCACTCTAGCATCAGAATTCTACTTTGAAGTTTAAGTGCACTCTGTCTTATCAGAAGATCCTAGTTTGTCATGAGAGTCTGAAAGTCAGTGGCTTCATTTCATCCATGTAGCTTGTGGCACAGAATGTGTGCTCACTAAATAGAACACATTCATTGTTTATCGGTGAAATGGTCACAGACTCATTTAGCTGGGGGAACAGGTGGAACATAAGTTGCCTACACAGAATCAGGGAGAAGGGTTTAGCTGTGAAGTTGTAAGAAACAGCAAACTATAAAAGGTTTTTTAAGTACGGGAGTAACATTATGAAAGTGCTATTTAAGGAAGAAAGTGTTTTAAAGCTACACTTAAAATAGATCAGATCAAGTGAGCTGGGAGTCAAGGAGGCTGATAAGAGACCGCTGCAGTAATCCAGGCATGAGTGGATGGATGGGGGCGGGGAGGGGTAGGAGTCTGTCCAAGGGACAGAAAGGGATAGATAAAAAAGAAGCACTTTGAACAAAATTTCAACAGGAATTGCTAAACTCTCATAGGTAAAAATATGCTACATTATATCTGGTGGTGATTTCTTTTTTTCGTAATATGTGACTCAAAAGGTCAGAGCCACGGGACAGACAGGATGTTATTATTGACAAAGGTAGGGACAATGAGGGCAGGAACTGCTTTTGGAGGAGGTTAATGAACTCATTTAAGTTACTTTAGATTTGTGTTGGAAGCAAATTCTCCAAGTAGAAATAGGCTATTCAAATTCAGAAGAAGCCAGGACTGCCAGCTTGCCAAATGTTTTGCAAATTATTGGTTTAGAAACACATAGCTGTAAGTGTCAGCAAGTGTCTTTAATGGAGACAATGACGAAGTATTAAAATTCTTCTCATCACTTTTCTTTTTCTAGTATTCAATAAAAATTCAATAATCTTATCAGGATGGCTAAAGTCCAAGCTTTCACTTAAAATATGTATATTTAAAAAACTTACATGGAAGGTGATTAAAAACAAATCATTGTTGACATTCTCAATTTTGTATGTCATGTGTTGGCATACCATTGCGAGGCTTAGATTAAAGAGTTACATATTTTGTGTTCTCATTTAACTTCAATGCAATTGAACACTCACTATGCACATTGCATTTTGGGGAAATGTGGAATGAATAATATGACATTTGTGCTCTCATTGAGGATCTAAAAAAATTTTGTGGAGAACAAGTCAAACTATCCCTTTGGCCAAGACAAAATGGCCATGATAAAAATGTCAGATGTGCACAGACAATGCTGTGAACTGTCTTAGATGCAAAACAGATGGGCTTGCAACAGCTTGTATTGTAGGGGACAGCAGGGGTGAGAGACTCAGTGAAGAGAGTCATTTATTCTAACTGGGGTCATCTATCTGGAAAGGCTTTGCTAAATAGGTGGCGTTGGAGCAGACCCTGTTATGGGATGACTGGAACATCAGTTATTGGGGGTATATGCAGCCTGTTAGGAAACAACAAGTGGTTTGGGAATCCTGTAGGTTAGGAATGGGGTGGGATGTGAAGGGTCAGGCGTGGTAGCTCAATGAGGTGAGAAGTATTGAGTTGCCCTTGGGCAAGTGAGGGACATTTGGGTGTGGAGTTGTGCAGACACTTGTGAACATTGGGATTTGAAAGCTGCAGCATCACAGTGACTCAGACCTGGGAGCTTCACAGCCTCTTGCCGCACACACCCGCTCTGTTTCAGAACAACGCCTGAGTCATCGCGGGGAACAGTTGGCCACATTGTTATCAGTACACTCCAAAGCAATTACAGAATATTTATGCCTGTTGACAAAGGGAGATCAGATGTGGGCGCTCAGGATTGACTCCTGCAAAAGGAGTTGCCTTAAGACTCTTTCTACCCTTCAGCCTCTCTCACAACGCAGGTAGAAAACTTGAGAGATAATAATTGAGATATAAATATATATTGGTCGTCAAGTTTTCCATTTATAGAATGTCCTGTGCCCAGTTCGCCGCATATTGTATACATAATTTTATTAAAGTAAGTCTTCATAACAGCATCCTATCAATAGCCCCATTTTAAAGGTGATGGAACTGAGGCTTAGGAAGCTGAAAGAACTTTTCCCTTATCAGACTACCTGGTAATAAAGGAAAAACTTAAACCCAACTGATTCTGACTCAAAATTTCATTATGTTCAAACTTTATGCCCTTCATGAGTAGCCAAGTATCATATGTATTCTCACTGGAGGGCTATGAAAATCCCTCATATTGGCCCAGAATTAGTGGGCTTTGCTAGACATTATTATAATTAATACTAAGTTAAAAGTGCTTCTATTGGGGGTGCGAGGGTAGTGTAGTGGTAGAATTCTTTACTGCCATACGGGAGACCTGTGTTTGATCTCTGGTCCATGCACTTCCCAAGCAAACAAGCAAAAAAATCAGCAAAAACAAACAATCCAACAAATGGTGCTGCAATAACAGATACATTGAAAAAGAATGAAATGTGGCCCTGCCATACAGCATACAAGAAAAAAAAGTGCTTCAATTAAATCTCTCATTTTTTCCTCATAATAACCCTGTCAGGCAGGGTTGAAATTAGTGGTCAGAGAGAATGCTGAGTTATGCCTGAGTTCACTAGGTAATCACATGAGGTCCTTGGTGCTTTTAACTCTAAACAAATACCCTTTGTCGTTCAAAACAGGACAATCAATTCTTCGGATGAAATCTCATAGAAAAGCCCAATATGTGAAACCAAAGAAAATGAAGATGCTGGGGCCAAATTTGGGTGTAGATTCTTACCTGTGCCTTGTCCTCCTCTACCTCTTGGCTCATTTAAAGCACTTCGGTGGAAACCTGCTCTTTGAAAAGCCCTGGTTCTACTTTTGTTGCCTCTGATGAAAAGACACAGCTACCTTGCTCCAAGCCTGTCTGTTTCTCTCCTTACATAGACCTGGCTTTGTGTAATTAAGGAATATGTCTCCTGTTCTTCAATTCTTGCCTTTGACTCTGCTATGTGAACCACTGAGGTTCAGTTTTATGATATATGGGTTTATGGATTGACCTGCATAATTTTCATATCAAGAACAAGAACTTCTTTCTCTTTCCTAAGGGAATTTGAGACATCTTTACAGAATATTTTAATTATGTGCTTGTCACCAAGCAGAAAGAGCAATGTCTGATAGTATAGGTTCAAAAGTTGGAAAAATAACAACCTCCGGTGTATTAGTTTTCCCATCCATAAAATAGAGATAATAGTGGAAACTGCCACATTGGATAGTTTTGAGAATTAAATTAGTACTTCATATAGAAGCCTTAGAACTGTGTCTGGTATGTAAAAAGTGCTCAATAAATATTAGCTATTGCCATGCATTGAAAAGTCCTAGAGGTGCACAAATGCACACACACATACATGCACACACATGTGCTTGCACACAGATGCGAAACTTGATCTGTTGCTGCACTGATCAAAAGCATTGCATTAATGATGAAAGAAGTAGCAATGTCAGTCTTTACGTCTTTGTAAGAACCATGCTTGCATATTGAGAGCAGTTTTTGCTGACACACTCTGGGATGGGCATTAACAAATGGTAGTGTGTCAAGGGAGAACAATTGGGATGGTGAGCAGGCTTCAGAACATGAGGAGCAAAAGTGTTTGAAAGATGAGATGATTGAATGTGAGGAGAGAATGTTTAGTGGAGGGAGGAGAAGAGAGCTCGAGTGGAACTAGACCTAACAGGTGGAATAATTGAGAAGAGATTCATATATGTCATCTCCTTTAATCTTCATAACTAAAATTATTATTATCCTCATTTTTAAACATAAAGGAAGCTGTAATTCAGGAATGTGATCTGTTCAACTCAACTGGAAAAGTTGGAATTTCGACCTACATCCTTTGGATTTGAGATGCCAAGCAAATTTTCACTATATCCCTTTATAAAATTTGGAGCTGTCAAAAAAGATATGGACTACCTAGAAGTCTTGAAATGCAAACAGAACACTAAAAAGGGATTTTTCATGCATTTTCCTCTTGATTCTAGTCTTCAGTAAATGAAAAAAAGATGTTTTCAGTCTCAATTTTCTTTTAAGTTACATTTCATCTTCCATACTGATTTTTTCTTTTTCTTTTTCAAATTTAAGGCATTCACTTCCAGGAAATCTGTCAAGTTACCATTGAGATTCACTCAGATATATTATTTATTTCATCTGAGGGCAAATTTCAAGATAGAACAATTCATCAGGGGCTATTTCTTTTGAGACATTGACTCCACAGATGAAAATGAAGCATTCAGTGATGGCTTTGACCATTAGGACAATCACATTATTTTAGTGGAAATTCTCCAAAACCTCCCAGCAAAGAGTGAAAGTAAATACAGACTGCAAAATAAAGCCAGAGTTAAAGAAGCCCTTCCAAGAGGCCACTTCTTTGCTTCCTGGCTACCTGAATCCACACCTTGTTAGAACACCACAGGCTCTTCCTCTTGTTCTACCCTAAGTTTTCTTGTCTTTATAATGAAGTGGTAGTAGAGATCCTTGAACACTCATGCTTGAACTAGTATTTTGTAATCTGAGGATCAAACTAAAATGGTTTGCCTGTATACATTCTTCCTCCTTCCCCCGCTTTGTCCCTTCCTTCTTCTCTCTTTCCTTCCCTTCCTCCTTCCTTTTCTCTCTTTCTTTCTTCCCTTTCACTTTTTTCTTCTTTTGTTTATTTAGTTGGTAACTTGCTTGCTTCATATATGAGACTTTAAACTCAAAAGCCTTGATTTTTAAAAAAAGATAACCTTGAAGCATGTAGTTCCTAAAACAAGCTGTCACTTTATGAAGATAAGCAACCATCTCACTTAAGCAAAACAGCAAAGTTACAGATTGCAGTTTTCATCACTAATTAGCTATCCCAGATGGAGGGGTGCCCCGCCACAAAGCAGTAGAGAGCTGGACTGCTTCGTGCAGATAACTGGGACATAAATAACTCTTCCACTCTCTGTACAAAAACCATACCATATTGTCTCTATTGTAAAAGATGTGCCACTGGTCCATTTTGGAATTGGGACATAATAAGTTTATTTTATATTTAGTTTTAAAAGAGTTTTCTAGGTATAAAAATGATAGCTATTATTTAATGTTTAAACAATGTAAAAGACACAAATAGGAAAATAACAAATCAGCCACAGTTCTACTATCTGGCTGTGACAATTGCCAAAATATTGGTAAATATCCTTACTCTCTTATTTTGCTACAAATATGTATGAAAACCAAATTTATGAAGTACACAGTATTCTCAACATCAAACATATCTATGTTAGAAATATTCTCCCACCATATCATTTATTTATGATTAGTACTATTGCATTGTTTGGATTATTTTATTTTAAAATCATCTCTAATTTTTGACATTTAAGTTTTTTTTTGTTTGCCACCATTATTAACAATGTTATAATGATCATCTCTGTAGATAAATCTCAGTACGCAACCACAATTATTTCCTTGGCCTAAAATCTTGATTGTAAAGTTGTTGGGACAAAGGATAGACAATTTCTAAAGCCACATTTCTTCTAAAAATGAGGAACACTTTGCATTCTCATGGTTTAGATCATGGAAATTTTCCTCATCCATCTTTTACAATAAATTTTGTCAATATGCCAGGTAAAAACTTTATATAGAGAGCATTTCTTTACTTGTTTAGGTTGGACTTTTCAGTACGCTTATTAGCTTTTGTCATTCTTTCATAAATTGTCTCTCCCATCCTTTCACTTTATTTGCTAAGACTGATGTTCTGTATTACACATGTTGCAAATATTGTCTACCACAGTTTGTCATTTGTCTTTTAATTCCACCTACACTATATTGAGAATCATATATAAGAGCACTGGTTCCATGTTCACACTACCTGGGTGCAAATCTGGGGCTTAGCACTTAGGGAGATGTGACCTTGAGTGGGTTACTGAATGACTTCATGCCTCAGTTCATTGATCTGTAAAATGAAGGTAATGATCATATATATCTCATATGGTTGTGAGAGTTCAATGAGATGACCCTTGAGAAGTGCTTAGAACACTCTTCTGAAGGTCTTAGTGCTTAATAATCATGCCCAAAATGATTGCCATTAGTATATTTTTATTACCGTTTGTCGGAAGGGAGCCAAATGGGACATTAACTCCACCTCCTGATCTCCTTGGGCTTACATTGAGTTTGGAAAGCATGGATAGTTGGGTGGATGTGTGTGCAAACCCAACCTATTCTGAAAGATGTGCCTGTATTTTTGTTATTCTCAAGGCAGTGCCAGCAGCAGGCAAAGTTCCTGGTAGGAACACCTGTTAGTATACAAGGCCCTGGCTGTAGAAGAGTTTAGACAGGCTGGGCTGTGAACACCTGGGTGAGCAGATGAATCCACAGGTTCTTTGACTTCTCTGGTACTGTCAATTGTCAAGGCTTAATCACTTTGCATGCTTATGATGAACAATATTAGTCCTGGATGGAGAGGCAGTTGGCCAAGATTTGTAAATTATTGTGACAGTTAAAAGAGAGAAGCTGATCAGCAATAATATAATAAATGGTCCAAACAGTAAGCCTGACCAATCAGAGTAATTAATGGAGAGATATCAAGTCAAAGGCAGGCCAATTTGGTAAACGAGAAAATCAGTGCAAATCAGACTGTTGCACAGAGCGATATTTGAATTTCAGAAACTTTTTGAAGTTCCCCAAGATGATAATGCTATATCAGTGAAAATGGTTTTAAAAATCCATAAAGAATGAATTGCCTTAATCAAGGTTAGGGAGGAGATCAGAAAAAGGTCAGAATAGTGAGTGTAGGGAGAATAAAAGTCTAATTTATTCTCCTAAGAATCCCTATCGGTATTTGAAATTGTTCAAATAACGTTGGTCACTTACATTTGAATAGCACCTGTATCTGAAAAGCCCAGGGTTGCGGCATTGCTTTCATCAACTCTATTTGTTAAAAGAGATTTTGCTAGAGACATGTCTCCATAATGGATGGGGCCCAGCCCACTGGAAGAATGAGCTTTTTAGCTTGTGGAGAGAGAGATGCTATATGACTGGAACTTATCCAGTTTAGCCAATTTTAAAATGTGAGTAAAAAAGTGTTAATATCCTTGACATGAAAAGTGCTCTAATAAATCAGATGAGAACATAAATTTCCCAATTCAAATGTGGGCAGAGAATGTGAACAGGCAAGTTGTAAGGAGGAAAAATAAGTGACTATAATCATATGAAAAGATAAGCAGTCTCATTAATAAGCAAATTAATTGAAAGTAAATTCACTTGGACTATCAAAATAGATAGTTCTTCTTTTAAAAATGATACATCTACCTTTCAGCAAAATTATAAGGAAAAGGATGTAAATGGTGCAAATGTGAAGTATTTAATGAGGGTCACTTAATAACATATATCAAAAATCTTAAAATGCATTATTCTTTTAATGAACCAATTTCACTTTTGGGAGGGAATCTGTTCAAGCACAAATAAAGATTTGTTCTCACCTGAATGCAATTACAAAGATAAAAATTCAGATACAAGTCATTTATTTGGGTGGTGCAGAGAACACTGGGAGAGAAGTGGGGAATTGTCATACAGAGAACACAAACAATAAACGATGCCCTATTCATAATGGGCTGCAGCAGCTTAATCCCATGGGGAAACTCTTAGAAGCATTATAAAGATATAGCTCAGAATTATCAACATAAGGGGAGAGGAAGTAGTGATATTTATAAAACGACAGTTGAGAGTCATTGATTAAGTGTGCTCCTGGGCGTTTTTATTCCCTGAACTTTCAACCTCTGGTGGATTTGGGCTAAATGGCTTCCACAGTTCTGGAAAAAGCTCTTTGGCCCAGAGATGCAGACACCGACAGTTGGAACCAGGTTATGCTCCCCAAGACATAGGCAAATCAGTTGCTATATTAAGAACATAGTCAAAGAAGATTGCAGCTATATATGCACAAATCTCTTTATTAGAATATTGCATATAATCAATGAAATATTAAATACAATGTAAGTGCCCAGCATTTGAGTATTGGTTAAATAAATCATGGCATATATAATATATATATACAATAATAAATAATTACTAAATAATATTTAGCCAGTAAAATGCATGTTGTAGAAGGGTATTTATCGACATACCAGTATTTACTTAGGGAAATAAGCAGGCTACAAAGTAGCATGTAGGGTATGATTGCATTTTAGTTTGAAGAAAAAGCCTATCTGTCCATAAAAAAATTATTTGGAAGGACACAAAACAAAATATTAACAGCAACCCCTTCTAGGAAATGTGGTACAGATACTTTTTTCCCCTAAAATGCTATACAATGAACATGTATATTATTTCTGCAACGAGCCATTTGTAAACTTAAAAATATAATCACCAATGAGTTAAAGATAAAATTATTAAAAATACTTCATTGAGTCTAGAAAAGTTATTCTTTAATTATGGTTTACTTTTTTGAACTCAGTCAAGATGATTTCTATAAATGTCATTTTTTTCTCCTATGCGGTGTGGCTGTCCATTAGCAGATATGGTATATGAAAAAGCTGTTCATTCAGCAGGTACATATCAAAATCAGCATTACACCTTCAATTTATTATGTTGGTATTGCAAGACTTAATTCTAATTGCAGGTGTTCATACTGTGGCAAAACCCTATTTAACAATGAATTATTAACAATAAAAATAACATCGAGAAATTAAAATCTCTCAGAGCACCTCAAAAGACATATGTACTGGACATTCCCAAAAGGAATTTAGAAGAGCCCAGTTTGAGGTACTAATAAACAAGAGGTACCTTTAGCACTAAGATTGCCTAAGAAGAGAAATGTTTTTCCTACAATCTAAGAGTTTGTGGTAGTTGGATTCAGTTGTCAACTTGGCCAGGTGAAGGCACCTAGTTCTGTTGCTGTGGACATGAGCCAATGGTATGTGAACCTCACCTGTTGCTGATTACATCTGCAGTCGGCTAGGAGGCATGCCTGCTGCAATGAATGATGTTTGACTTAATTGGTTGGTGCTTAAATGAGAGAGCGCAATGTAGCATGGCCCAAGCGGCTCAGCATATCTCATCTCAGCACTTGCAGCTCAGCCCAGACCTTTGGAGATGCAGAAAGGAATCACCTCTGGGAAAGTTGTTGGAACCCAGAGGCCTGGAGAGAAGGCCAGCAGAGATCATCCTGTGCCTTCCCAGGTAAGAAAGAACCTCAGATGAAAGTTAGCTGCCTTTCCTCTGAAGAACTAATGAAATAAATCCCCTTTTATTAAAAGACAATCTATCTCTGGTGTGTTGCATTCCGGCAGCTAGCAAACTAGAACAGAGTACTAAATATGGGGCCCTAGAATAGTTGTAATCAAATGTCAAACAAATAAATTGGCCAGCATAGTTCAAGTTCATTACACACACCAGGCACTCAGAGATACTTAAACAATAAAATAATATTCGGTTTTGCAAAAGCCTGCCATAATTATGATATATTGAGTTTTAGATGGTTCAAATTAGTTTAAAATCGCCAGTTCTTTTTTGTATTTTTCCCCCAGAAAAAGAGTGGGAGATCGCTGTTCTAATCTCTTTTTAAGAGCTCATCAATAATGCACCAGATCAAAATTTAGAACAGGCTGTGTAACAATTGGCATATGGGGGATGAAGAAAATTAATTTGATACAAGAGAACAACCAGACATCTTCTCCTCAATAATCCTGCTTCTGTGAAGTGAGGATTTAGGAGGTGGTGAGAAAGGTTGAGACGTAAATTTTTGTATGCTGCCCTAATTTTTTTGGGGGTGATTTGTTTAAATTAGAGAAGTTGTAGGTTTACAGAAGAATCACGCAGAAAATAGAGTTCCCATATTCTCTTTCTCATACATACAGTTTCCCCTGTTATCACACTTCGCATTAATGTGATACTTTGTTACAATTGATGAAAAAATATTATTGTAATGGTACTATTAAATATAGTCCGTAGTTTACATTAGGGTTCACTGTTGGTGTTGCACAGCCCTTTGTTTTTGTTTTTTAAAAATTTTTATTCTAGTAACATTTTCACAACCTGAAATTTCCCCTTTAACCTCAAATATATAACTCGGTATTAATTACATTCCCAGTGTTGTCCTACCATCTCTGCTATGTTGCCCTAAATTTCTAACCCCATAAAGGGTGAATCAATTGTGATGAAAATGGACTTTTCTTTCTTCCTCTGCCCCAGGAGCCAATCAGTTGCTTGCTATATGGACTCTAGCTCTGCAGTTTTGCTCAACTTTGTCCCTTCCCCTCCATTTTGGCTCCCCTTTCGCAGGCTCAGATTCTCCTTACCTCTCTCTATATATTCCAGTGACCCATATGCAATTTTTTTTACTGCTTTCCATCTTTTCCTAGCTCAATCTATTTTAAATATCCTTGCCAAGTTAACCCTACTAATACTAAGGAGGCTCTCAAGAAAGGATAAATGAGAGTGTTTAAAGCTCATTTATGCACATCCTTCATTTCAAAATGGGATCAATTAAGTGAACTGATCAAGATCGTGTACAAGCACTCAAAAATTTTAAGTTATGGAGAACATATGATATAAAGTTCCTTCGGTGCTCCTTCATGGCATTTTATCACACGTGCTCTTCCCTCTAACTAGAACTTCCATCCTTTACCTGGTAGCTCCTGCTCAACTTGTAGGTTACAGCTCAAATGTTACTTCCTCAGGGAAGTCTTCCCTGATTTCCTGAGATTGAGTTTAACCCCCACATAATCCACTTTCATAACTTCCTAGCTTTCCTTTAAATACTTGGAATATTTAATATATAATGGGTAGCTTTCTGAGTAGCCACAAAGCTGCACCACACCTTCAGTTTTGTTCATTGCTTAGAGTCATGCTGGAATCAGGATATATTCAGTGGACATTTGTAGGATGAAAGAATTAAAGAATGGCTCCTTTTATCTCACAATCTCTTGTGATTCTTGTGAAAAGAGATAGGTGGTAAAAGCCAAGATTCTTATTCCCAGTTTGTAACCAGTAATTGAAGCCTCTCTGGGTTCACCATGGTCATATTTTGTAACTTAGAGTGGTGCTTCTTCTTAAGGATCTCATGTGGTTCTGAGGTTCTGAGGGTGATGCATAATGGACAGTGAGGATTACAGTTTCTTTTACATATTCTTTTATCACTACCAGCATCCTACCTCTAGCCTTACTTTTCTGAATCCACACATTTTGATTTACGAAAGGTAAAGCAAACACAAAGATTAAAAACACCTTCAATAAAGAGGGGAATGTGAAAATTTATCCAGCAATAGGCTAGTATCTAGGTACCCAAAGAGACTCCTTATACACTATGCATTAATTAAAAAAAAAAAAACCATGAAGGATAGGAGAATGAAAAAAATGTTGGCCAAACTGGTCTAGGCCACATGCAGTTTGGACCTTTGTGCTCTCCCACATTCCCCATTCCAAAGCAGTAAGGTTTGCCCCATATTTGTTTGATTCTCTTTTATAAACTCTAAGTGCATTCCAGATCTCATTCCATCTTCACTATATCAAGAACCTGACTCATAGCATTCACCTATATTTGTTGAAGAACCTACATACATGACTTGCTCAGACAATGGAAAGATAAAGAAAAATCTTAAGTGATTTCGACTCTGATTCTCGACAAAACATCTCTCAAAGCACTAACAGATTGGTGAACAATGCAGATGAGGGAAGGTCTTGCATGATAGAGCTTACATCACTGTTGTGTAGGGAAACCATCAACAAACAATTAAATCACTGATAAACCCAATCTCTTATGGTCTTTGTCTGAGGATAATTTCTCAGAATGTGTTATGTGCTATGAAGAAAACAAAACAAGGTGATACAGTGGAGGATGACTGGGCTTCTGGTTGCTGCTTAAAACTGAGTAATCAAGGAAGGCTCTCCTGTGGTGGTGACATTTGAGCCTCAAGCTTCCCCTTACAGCAGTGGTTCTCAATCTAGGGTGAAGAAGACATTTGGCAATATCTGAGGATATTTTTGTTTGCCACAACCATGGTGGGGATGGGGTGTGTTTTGCTACTGCTATCTAATGGGTAGAGGCCATGGATGCTGCTAAACATCCCAAAATGTGCAGGACAGCATCCCACCCCCCAACCAAGAATAGCCATCTCAAAATGTCAATTAGGTCCAAGGTTGAGAAACCCCATCCTACCGTCTATTCTCATTACAACTGATCATTCAAACTGAGTGTTGTATCACATCAATCCTCTGTTCTAAACCCTCCAGTGAATCCCCATGTCTCTTAGACCCTCCTCAATCTGGCTTCCCATGTTCCCTCATCTCCTACTTTATTGCCTCCACTCATTCTGCTCTAGTCTCAGGCTGTTCCACTGCCTAGAATGCTTTTCTTTCAGAT
Source organism: Myrmecophaga tridactyla (assembly GCA_004026745.1). Classification (NCBI taxonomy): domain Eukaryota; kingdom Metazoa; phylum Chordata; class Mammalia; order Pilosa; family Myrmecophagidae; genus Myrmecophaga; species Myrmecophaga tridactyla. Next base: position 4,829 of record PVIY010042737.1, on the reverse strand, counting down.
ATCTGAATGGCCATTGCCTCACTTCCTTCAAATCTTTGCTTACATGTCATCTTTTCAATAGCCAAAATGGCATTCCTCCACTTTCAACTGCCTTACCCTGCTTTTTTTTCTCTATAGCTCTTATCACCTTCTAAAATAGTGTATATTTTATTTATATAATATATTTGTTGTCTATTCTGTCTCTCCCACTAGAAAGTAGACTTTATAGAGTCATCTATTACTAATGAAGCAACTAGTATTAAAAGAATCCTTTATTATACATTCCAAGCAACATATTTGAATTTAAATAGGAGACTCTGGAAAAATGTCTAAAATGCAAAGCAATCATGGTCATGTCAATAATAGGTCAGTGTTAAAATGCTTTGGGAGTACTGGCATACCTCAGAGATATTGCAGGTTTGGTTCCAGAGAACCACAATTAAGCAAATATTACAATAAAGTGAGTCACACAAATTTTTTGGTTTTCCAGTGCTTATAAAAGTTATGTTTACACTATATTGTAGTCTATTAAGTCTGCAATAGCATTATGTCGAAAAAACTATGTATGCATCTTAATTAAGAATACTTCATCACTAGAAAATGCTAAGCATCCTCAGAGCAAGTCATCATCTTTTACTGATGTAGGGTCTTGCCTCGATGTAGGTGGCTGGTGGTTGATCAGAGTGGTGGTAGATGGGCTAATGAGGTTGAAAATCCAAGTAAAAGGAAGAAAACAACTATTAATGATTTAAATAATATTAAATGATATACTCTCATTAGACATTGTGTGCTCATCTGAACACTGAAAAACATTTGTTATTCCTCAACAATAAAGAAATTAAGGTTTAGAGAGGAAGTAACTTGCTCAAGTTGTGATGCAGTTAGTAAGAAACCAAACTGGAATCTGAATTAAAATGTTTCTGCATTCAAAGTCAATACTCTTTCTATGATAATAAGCTGCCCTCCTATTAAAAGAGAGATGACACTTACTCAATATTTTGTCAAAAGTATACTTTAGATGAATCACTTGTGAGCCTAGGCCTAGATTCATTCTCTCTAATTGAGTTTGTTCTGAAGTCTTTAGTTAATGCTATGTCAATTTTTAAGAGCTTGTTTTCTGTAAGTGTGAAAAAGTAATTTATGTTGGCTAACATTTTGACACCTTCACCAAATATCTGAATTTCTGTAGGCCTTAAATGGGTTAATGGTACCCAAAATCCACTGTTCAGAGTATAACTCATTTGAAAGTGGTATCTTCTTGGGTAGAAGATGAGTAGTGTGAGCCTTTGTATGTAATAATATATGGCCTTTAAGAATTTCTAGAGTTAATGCATCATTTGAAGTAGCTGCCTTTGTTTTTGTGCCAATTCTGATTGTCTATTTGAGCAGAAATGCACTTTGAGTTATATTTAGTCCGGTAGATTGGATTTAGAATTCAGTGGATTTACTTTTCACCAATATAAATAACAAGGTCTGTTACATTTGCAGCAAGTAGAGAATGCAACACTCTATTTTTAACCCCAGTGGTTCATCACAATGATGCATGGCACTGATTTAGGAAGCAACCATTCAAGGAAATACACTCTATGAAAACACACTCCCAGGAAACATACTCCAACTCTATAGGAAATCACCACAGCCCAGAATTTGTAAGATTCCAGTTTGGTAAATTTACACATTGTATTTAGATCCTGAAAAAGGAGTGAAATACTTTCTTTGGAGAATGGCTGTTTTCATCTGGTTAATCTCTGTATTTCTCTGCATGATAAAGACTGCCACTCACTTGGATATAACAGTCTATGCCTGTCAGATAGGTTTAGACAGCTGTGGGTTGCAGTTAAAGATAGTCACTCTGCAGGATATTTTTCAGTTCTTCATTTATATAATTCTCTTTTATTAAGGAAAAAGATAAGAAAAACACTTGTCAGAGCAGATTCTCCCCCAACTGCTGCTCCAAGTCAACATTTATGCTTCAAGGAATTCTAGGCTTTTGTAAAAGCAAGGCATATTTATGAAGCCTGGGAAGTTACCATGAGCATGATTGAATAATATGGTTGAGTATGTAGGCCATCACCATGTTATTGGAAATGGATGGAATTTATCACAGCACTTATAAAGCAAATAGGAAAAGACCAATACTGGAATTGTACCTGGGAATGGCTGCAGGAGGAGCTCTGTGGACCCAGTTAAACAATCATAACTGATGAACATTATTTAAAAAATAACTACTCAAGAAAGCCCATTGAATTTTGGTAAGAAGAGTAAGAGTTTGTAGCACTTGAGTCATAATTTATTCTCTCTTACCCATCTCCCACTCCCTCAGCTCAGCATTATAAGCTCTGATATGGGCAAGTGTGGCCAAGAGGATATAACACCCTCTTGCATCAGCTTCCAGCTGAAGTCTATGCTACCTCCCAGAGAGAAATATCTTAATAGCATTTCTTATTCCCTCCCCCAGATCTGTGTGGCAGAGGCCCTGCTCCAGACTAGAGAGGATGTGAAGACGGGGTATCCCTTACTCCACCCAGCTCCCACTCATAATGCAGACTCTACCCCAGGAATAGGAAGCTGAGAATAGTGCAGATCTGGTCATCCTTACCTCAGATAGTTTGTAGGATAGAAAGACCACACTGGATGAGATAATCTGAGAAGAACAGAAGTAACTATTCTCCTCCAGAGGACTGTTCATAAAGAAAGTGTCACTCTAAGAGAAACTGGCCCCTGTTCCCATTCTGTGCTCTGGAGAAATGGATCAAATATTTTGCCCAAGGGTGGATGCAGGCCATAAGAACAGAGAGTGCTAAAGCACTCCACAAAGGAAGTAACTTTATTTGAGACAGAGTGTGGAGAAGTTCAAGTCTAACCATGCTCTAGAAAACAAAGGAGATGCAGGTGATAAGCAATTAAGAGAAGGCAGGTAGCTCCACGAGGGCAACAAATGAAAACATACCAGCTAATTTACTAGAAAGAACCAGGAAAAGACAGCTAAGAAGAGTCCTTCCAGTGTCAAAACAAACCTCAAATATTGGCCTTGAAACTACTGCTGCAAAAAGCCCTAAATTTAACTGGATCAGAGAGTAGAGCATGTTATGCCTAGGTATTATTGAAAACAATTGAGCAATTAGCTGGGAATAGCAGACCCTAACAGTTGGATATGATACCAGCAGAAATAGATAGCTTAACAAAGGGATTAGAAAATAAGACAGTTAAAGAAAGCCCTGAGAAAACCACCATTATGCCAGGGCTACTCTGCTTATGCCCAGACTGTGTCCTCTGACAAATGATATCAGAAACTTCACATTGTGGTAGAAACAGATTTCATTAAAATAGTCCACTCAAGCCACTAAACAAATAAACAAACAACAACAAAAAGTCCTAGTAGGGGAGGGCCAGCATTCAGAGTTGAGGCAGAATATTACCTAAAATGTCTAATTAAAAAAAAGAGAGAGAAATGCAAAGAAACAAGTAAATGGAGTCATACACAGGAATTAGAGGAAATGGAACCTGTTTGAGAGAGCAACTAGCTGTTGAATTTAACAAAAACTTCAAAGAAGCCATTAGAAATATGTGCAAAGTATTAAAGGAAACCATGGCTAAATAATTAAAGGAAGGTGTGATGACAATGTATCATAAAATAGAGAATATCAATAAAGATATAGACATTATTATGAAAGACAAATGATAATTCTGGAATTGAAAAGTAATAACTAAAATAAAAAAAGAAATTACTAGAGGGACTCAACAATAGACGTAAACTGCTAGAAGAAAGAATAATTGAACTTGAATTTAGGGTGATAGAAGTTATGCAATCTGAAGAATAGAGAGGAAAACAACTAAGAAAAGTAAAAACAGCCTAAGAGACATGTGGGGTCATTAAGCACACAATATACACATAATGGGAGTTTGAGATGGAGAGGAGAGCGATGAAGTTGCAGAAAAAGTACTGGAAGAAATTATGGTTGTAAACTTCCTAAATTCGATGGAAAACATCAAATCCAGATACATCATAGAAAGAGTACTGGAAGAAGTTACGGTTGTAAACTTCCCAAATTTGACAGAAAACATTAATCTTACATATAAAAGAAGCTCAATCAACTCCAAGTAGAGTAAACACAATAAATCCAAACCCAGACACATCATAGTATGTTGACAGCCAAACAAAGGGAAGCTCTTGAAAGTTGTAAGAGAAAAAGGGCTCCAAAAGTATATGCCAGCCCTGATAAGATTAACAGCTAACTCCTGATTAGTAACAATGGAGGCCAGAAAGCAGTGGGATAAAATATTAAGTGCTGAAAGGAAAAAGAAAAAAAAAAAAAAGACTGATCAACAAAGAATCTTATATCCAACAAAATTATCTTTCAAAAATGAACGCAAAATAAAGTCATTCACAGATAAACCAAGATTGAGAGAGCTCCTTTCCAGTGGGCCCACCTTAAAAGAAACCTAAAAGGAGTTCACAGATTGACATCAGATGGCCCCAGACAGTAACTTGAATCTACATGAATTTATGTGCATTTATACTTCTTCTATAATTACATGATAACACCAGTAAAGGTAACTGTGTAATTATAGAAGTAGTATAAATGCATACTTCTTCTTTCTTTTCTTTACTGATTTAAAAAGCAACTGTATAATACATATTGATATAATTGTATTGAGCTATAGCATGGTAAAATGTGATATTTGACAACAGCACAAAGAGGGTGCCTGGGAGCACAAAGCTGTATTGCAGTAAGGGGGTGAAACCAGATAGTAACTCAAGTCCAAAAGAACAAATGAAGAGAACCAGAAATCTGTAGCCTCATTATAGAATTAAAATATTACATTAGAAAATATTCACTTAATCAACA
>PVIY010042736.1:0-20773 GCA_004026745.1 Myrmecophaga tridactyla | reverse complement strand
TTTCCTCTGAAGAATCAACAAAGGAATTCCTCTACATTGGGCACTGTTTTAGTGGGATTGCTCAAGCAAATACCATGCAATGAGTTGGTTTAAACAATGGGAATTTATTAGCTCATGGATTTTGAGGCTAAGAAAAAGTCCAAATCAAAGCATCATCAACGCGATCCTTTCTTCCTGAAGCCTGGCATTCTGAGGCTGGTTGCCAGTGATTCTTTGTCCTGGGCTCCTATGTCACATGGTGATGCACATAGGCGACTCTCCTGACCAATACCTTCTCTTCAGGGTTACGTTGACCTTTAGCTTTTTGCTTCGGTGGCTCTCTCTCTCTTCTCTGAATTTCATTCTGCTTATAAAGGACTCCACTAGTAGAATGAAGACCCATCTTGATTGGTCAAAACCTTAACTGAAGGGCGGGCCACGGTGGCTCAGCAGGTAAGAACGCTTGCCTGCTGTGCCCGAGTCCCCGGGTTCGATTCTTGGTGCCTGCCCATGTAAAAAAAAAAAAAAAAAACCTTAACTGAAGTAACCTCATCAAAAGATCCTACTTACCATGGGTTCATACCCACATGAATGGATTACATTTAAGAACATGTTTTTCTGGGCTACATAGCTCCAAACCACCACAGGCACCTACCCCAGCATCAGAACTGCTGTTGGATGGAGGAACAGAGATGACCAATAGACAGGGGGCACACCCTTAACTTCACTGATGTCAGTTGATCATGTAAGAAACAGTAGTTTTTATCAACAAAGAAAAGATAGTGTAGGCAACTGTGTGAGGCCATTTGTTTCCCCCTCCTTCTTCTTGGCTCCAAAACAGAGGAATAAATGTAGGAAAGAGAAAATTGGTATTGGAAAGAGTTCAGACTTCCATCTACCAGCCACTCAGGGCATTTTTGCACAAATCTAGCCTAATGAGAGGGAGGAGGGATGTTAACAAATATTAATTACTGAAATAAGACTTTTATTAACTGAAAATGACTTAGAAATTATAGTAGGTTTCACCCCAACAGAGTTGGGGGGAAAGAGGAGTACTACACAATGGTAGCATTCATTGGCAAAAATAAAATAGGTTTAGGCTTGTATTCCATTAATTGAGAAACGTGTTTTTTAGTGAGGGAGAAAGGGGAAAAGGAGAGAGAGTGTCCATAGTTTTCATCAGATGCTGAAAGGAGCCCAAATTCCCAACTACTGAACTACTAATTTTTAAAATTAACTGAGTACAATTTCCAACAAGAGTATTGGTGTAAGAGTTTAAACATATTCCTTTCTAGGAATAACTAATATTCTCTTCATTATTAAAAGATGAAAAGGAAAAAACTTCCAATCTTGGTGACTCTTGTCAACATGACTGTGAAGTGATATTTATCGTTGTATCTCTGGGTCTTTATGGAGTCTCCGTATCACTGCCCTAAACCCAACCTGCTGGATGAATTCATCAATGTGAAGGTCTGAATGATGGTGGTTTTCTCCAAGCCACTGTGGGATTCTGTAAAAGTGAACAGGGTTTTTTGCATAGCATCCTTTGCCAAAACTTGGAAACTCAATTGGAAAAAGAATGACCCTTTTTTTTTAATTATAAAGCTAGGAGTGGCCCCCTCTTCCCTGTGATGGACTGCCCACAGGATTTCCAGTGATGGTTCCACAGTTGAGCTTGTCAGAAAATTCCATAAGCCTTGAGAACCCTTCTCTTTCTCTCTTATCTGGAAGGCAAGTGTCTATAGAGCAGAATGTTGATTCTCTCTTTCTAAATGGTACCTCTGTGAATTACCGCAGTGTGTACATAAAGGCAGTTTTCTTAGCAATTAGTTCTCTGGTATGCTCCCAACTCTAACCTTTCTTCCTGTGAAATTTCATTGTTACTCAAATGCTTTAAAGCTGCTATGTTCGGGAACAGTTTTGCTAGTAGCATCCAAACATAAAAGAGCTTCTAGTGCTCAAAGGATTGACTTGGAGATATATTTTCTCGCTAATTGACATATTTACTGAGCATTATCAGATTTCAGAAATTCTGTTGAAAGTGCCTGTTTCCCACATTTATATGATGGTCTCAGTGTGAGAGCACTAACAAGATGGAAATTTTGCATTAGTAAACTCATGACATATTTATATTCATATTGTTTGTGGCATATTTTTAAATGAAGTGAATCCTTTTAACTAAGCAACTTTAAATTAATGCACAAGGATGCGTTTGTTTGATTATTGTCCTTTTTTTTTTTTTTCTGCTGGACCAAATAGACCAAAGCACACTTGAAGAGAAATGTGAACTCCCACAAAACTTTTACAGGAAGAAAGTTTAGGAAGAAATAGCAGAGTCCAGAAAAGCCTATGTTGAAGTAGAAAGATAAGGAGTCAGAAGAGCTGAATTCGAGTCTTAGCTTTACCTCTAATTAACTGTGAGGCCTTGGGCAAGGTAGTAATACTTTTTGGGACTCAGATTCTACATCTGTGAAATAAATGGTTAGAATAAATATTCCAAAGATTCCTTCTGACTCTATATAACAGATTAGTATCTTCCTTGTGGCATAAAACGGCACAGAGAGAAAAGTCACAGAGAGAAAAGAGAGAGGTTTCTTTCAGTTATACCATTGTACAAAACTGTAAGTTGTCTTGTATTGATTAGAGCAACAAAAGTTATCATTATATATTAATGAATATAAATTCCTTATAATAAATGCTCTGCAATAGCAAGTATAGCACCTAATACTAGCTCTGAATTGAGCTAATTCAGAACAATGAGAGTCCACACAGTCTGACAAAATGGAGTTTACTATAGGTATAGGAAAATAAACATGATAAATCTCTATTAAACAAAAACTGCTCAGCGGATATTTTCATTGGATGATTTCAGGTGTGGGTTAGTACCACCATCTTGCCAATTTGGGAACACTGGATGATAGTTCAATTCCTGGATCCTAGAATTAAAAAGTTTCCATGTATGTTGGTATGTGTATGTGCTGCAGAGAATTTAAAATATTTATATAGCTTAGGTTTTCTTTTTTTTTTTAATTCTAGTGATCCCTTATAAAAGAACACTTCTTTATTTTTAGTGCCATATTATTTAGTTATTGCCCATTAGTGCTAAAGATATAATTTGCTTTACCAGTGGAACTGGAAAAACGTTAGTCTGAGTACAATGACTAACATGAAATTAGGGAAAAGACCAGAAGAATGATTATAGATGGCCCTTAAGTGATGCCTGGGGAATATTCACTCCGAGGATTTTATAACAGCCCTCAGGCACATAGAAGGTGATAAAAGAATTTTAGTGGACTTTCTCCCAATTGACCATTCCTTCCTAAGAACCTCTAAGTTATGAGTCATCAGGCTTTTCAGACTATTTCTTTATTTCTTTCTCTCTCTTTATTGCTATCGTTAGGAAATCTTTAAAACTTTTCTTTGTACATGATGATTTTCTAGAACTTCAAATGTAAGAACTCTACTGTAAAAAGGAGTTTGAAACAAGGCCCAATTTCTCCCCTCAGATTGTCTGCGCTCTCCTATCCCCTGATTCTTCTTGGCATTGGTTACTGATTGAGCCGGACCTTGGAAACCCCTACTTTTTGTTTATTGCTCAAACAAACCATCTTTAATAACAGTTCATGTAAAAAGAAGACTTTACAATTTATTTATTTATTCCAGTGTAATGAGGCTGCCATGAAAAGATCAAAGTACAAGTTAAATGTGTGTTTTTTTCTTTAAAAGAAAACATGCAGCCTGTAATACCCTGCCTCACTCTCCAGTCTTCTGTGCAGCCTCCTGTCTCTGGAAGCAGCTCATATGCCATTCTTACTAAACCACTCACAGTTCCCATCAAATATCTTTTGCCTTCATGTCTTTGTAGATGCTAATCTGCTGTTTTAAATTCCATCCTCTTCTCCTTCTTCTCCTCCTCTGGCTACCTCTAACTTGTCCTCTAAGACTTGATTCAGAACTTCTCCCCTGGAAAATCTAAATCTTATCCCAAAACTTACCACCAGCTACAGCCCAGAAAGGATATGTGTGCCTTGCTCTGTGATCCCATTTTGTTCATATGAGAAGCATAGCGCTTGCCTCCCTGAATTGTGATTATCTTTATGGATATCTGTCTCTCCCAAACAGCCAGTCAGCTACTTTAGTCTCCATCCTCAGAAACAGCCGCATACTTGGAATTAGTAGCCACCCAGTCAGTTTTGGGTGAATAAATGAATGAATGAATGGCCCTCTTTGCTGATACTAATATAGGGCTTTTAGTCAGCAAAAGAGAAATTTAAGAGGCACATAAGAGGGGTCTAGACATTCTGAAACACTATCATTAACACAATAATAGCTCATCTTTATTTATTACTTAACAAGCACCATGCCGTGCTTTATGTTCTTCATAGGTACAATGTTATTTAATCCGGACAACCCCCCATGTGGCAGTACTATAGCTGTATTTATATTGTACATGGAAAATCCAAGGCACAGACATATTAGGTAACCTGCATAACCTTGGGCATAAAATGATGCAGCCTGATGTCAGATCAGGCTGAATAACCCCAGGGTTCTCCTAGGCTATTTCTGCCGAAGCGGGAGACTGCATCTCCAAGAATTGGAATTCATAAGGAACTCAGAAATAGTCTCTTGATGAGTTGCTCTGAGTGATCTAAAAGCTGGAATTTCATTGAATTGCAATAGCTTTTGACTCAACAAGAGTCAAAAATGCTGTAATTTAGAACAATTCAATAATGAAAGGGGTCAGCTTAGAAGTCATATGTGTGTAGGAATGTTTACTTCGCGGTTGACCTACCACTTGGTGGGGGACTTGATAACTGGGATTCATGTGTGTGAGAAGCATTAGTTGACACCACTGATGCCAATATGGTTAGACTAGGACAAAAAGCACTGTAGAAAGAACATAGAATAAAAAGAATGGAGGCACTGTTATGGGGTAAGTTGTGTCTCCCAGAAGCATATGCTGAAGTCCTAATCCCCAGTACCCCAAATGTGACCGTGTTTGGAAATAAGATTGTTACAGAGAGGCTTAGGCAAGCTAAAATGAGGTCTTACTGGGGTAGAGTGGCCCTTAATCCAAGATGTCTAGTGAATTTATGAGAAGAAGAAATTTGGACACAGACCATTGAAGGGAGGATACCATGTGACAAGTGAGCAGAGAACATCATGTATTGCCTGCAAGCCACACCAGAAGCCAGGAGAGAGGGAATAGACTAAATACTTCCCTGCACTCTTTAGAAGAAGCATGATCCTGCCAATAACTTGATTTTGGACTTCAGAAACTTAAGTCAAAAATAATGAGAAATTGTGAATTATGAAAAAATAAATTTTCTGTCATTTTAACCCACCCAGTTTGTGGAACCTTGTTATGGAGCTGTAGGAAACTAAGACACTTATACCTGCCAATCACTAGTCAAGCTGCCTTACCTGTATCATTTAATGTTTTGAATCCTCAGTTTCTTCTGTCATAGGATGGGGGCCATAATAACATCCCAATTTTTAACATGCAGAAATGTTAAAAAGGATTAGATTTGTGAAAATGACAAAATGCAATATAAATTTAATATCAAGACAATATTAAAGATAGGTTAGAGGAAACTAATATTCAATAGCAGGTGTATATATGTATACTTATTCCATCTTTAACTATTACCAGTTATGGTGATTCTCTCCAAAAAAATTTTGCATGACTCAAGTATCTTTGTCAAAAATGCCCTCCTCCAATGGATTGAATATATTGGTTTATATCATATGAACTGGTACCTTTTCCTGGATGTTATTTTCTGATCTCCAAAAATATTTTCTTATACCATAAACACAATACATACACAGCTCCGACTATTTAACATTCTTACATCGCTGAGAACAGAGATACATTGGAATTTTTAAGTCTTTTTTCTCTTACACGTTCATATCTGCTCAGTATGTTGTCACCTGAGCATGCGTGGTTAGCAACCACGTTTGTTTCGATAATGATGACAGCAGGGACATCTGTGGCTTTAATCTCAGTGGCAGACTGACTGAACTCAGTAGCAGACTGACTGGACTGCAGTTTTAATCTCAGTGGCAGGCAGCCTTGATGAAGGGAAGAAAATTTGCCATCTTCAAGTTTCAGAGATGTCTTTGGTAAAAACTGTACTTTGCACAGCAATCAGACAAATTGTCAAGTCATTTTAGGTGGAACTAAGGAGCCAAGTAGCACTCAAAATAAATGAGAAATAAAGGGGAAACACATTAAAAGCAGGAGGAATAACAGGGAAAAGCCAAATGAGAAGTTCAAAGATAAATCTCAAGGAAAGAAAAGACAAGCGAACCAGAAAAGAAAGAAAAAAAATCCAAAAAAACAGGTAAAGGAAAGGAAAAGTCTTCAGCACCAGTTACGCTACTTAGTTGAAGGGGTTTCTTGAGCCCCACTACTCTTCCATTTGCAGAGAGAGATTAGCAAATTAATATGAGCTACTCCTACTTTTGCTGACTCTGTTGGCCCTGAGTCACCTTGGACCTCAACAGCTTTGCTAAACATCGCTAGTAACCTTTCCATTATCACTAAGGGTCTGCTCCGTACCAGACCCAACTGCTCCAATAATTTCAATTACTTTCCCTGACAAATTTTATGTTTCATGTATTTTAGTGGCCTGATAATTATGATTTCTCTCATTTCTCGCTATTGAGCTTAATGGGTTCCAGCGTGAGTGTGCAGTTTCAGAAATGAAGTTCCACTTGAATTCACAAGTTATTATCTATTTTCATTAATGGAATTGGAAAAGAGAGAGTGGAAAAGAGATAATGAATGAGGAAAAGGAAAAGATGAGTGAGAGGGAGGAGGAAAGAAAATGAGGAAACAAAAGGCTAAGACTGAAGAAAACACTCAACCAAAGGGAAAAAAGCAAGACTATGTATAAATAGAGAGTAGAAAGAAATGTAAGTAGACAAGCTTTATTTTTTTTATGTAATTAAGTTAGACACTGAATTGATTATTTCTGATATTTTATATAAGATGCATAAGGAAGAATGGTGTGCTATAAAAATTTCAGGCTTTGCAGCTTGCCCACACTGGGTTTGTAGAGCCTAGTTTTTCACTTCCTAACTGTGTGATCATAGGCATGTCACTTCACCTCTCTGAGGTTTATTGGTTTTCTTCTCTACATCGACAACATTGACTCCAGGGGACTAATTTCCTTTATTCTTTCTCATTTCCTCTTCTGTGTAGGTATATGTATATGTGTGTGTCTCAACAAATTTTTGTAGAACAACAAATGCGTCTAAGAAAATATGCTCCTGTAGAGAGATGGGATCTATTATAGGTTGCAGAGCTGGTGGCAAAGATGTATCTACAGTTCAGGGATGCCAGGGCATTGCCTCAACTTCCCTCCCACAGGAGGGTATGGCTTTACTCTCTGGCATAAGAAATAAAATATCTCATTTTGAAAACACTCCCATCAATGGAAGTCCTAGTAAAAAAGATTATTTCTATCAGTTCTATTTGACTATCATGTAAACTCCTAAAAGGAAAAGACTGTAATGCAGAAAACCATCAAGGGACTCAGATCCATTAAGACCTTATGAAGCCAATGCCACTAGCAGCTGTATGCTACCTGTCAGGGTGCAATATGTTGCAACAGGATGCAAATTCTTCTACCCTGTTGTTCTAGTTTGCTAGATGCTGGAATGCAATATACCAGAAACAGAATGGCTTTTAAAAAGGGGAATTTAATGAGTTGCTAGTTTACAGTTCCAAGGCCGAGAAAATGTCCCAATCAAAACAAGTCTATAGAAATGTCCAATTTAATGCATCCAGGGAAAGATACCTTGGGTCAAGAAGGCCAGCGATGTTCAACATTTTTCTCTCAGCTGGAAGGGCACATGGCGAACATGGCATCATCTGCTAGCTTCGTCTCCTGGCTTCCTGTTTCATGAAGCTCCCCAGGAGGTGTTTTCCTTCTTCATCTCCAAAGGTCACTGGCTGGTGGACTCTCTGCTTTGTAGTGCTGCAGCATTCTCTGCTCTCTCTGAATCTCTCTGAATCACTTTCTCCAAAATGTTTCCTCTTTTATAGGACTTCACAAACTAATCAAGACCCACCCAAATGGGTGGAGACATGTCGTCCCTTAATCCAGTCTAACAACCACTATTGACTAAATCACATCATCCAGGGAGATGATCTCATCACAGTTTCAAACATACGGTATTGAATAGAGATTAGTCTACCTTTATGAAATGGGATTTATATTAAAACATGGCTTTTCTTAGGGGGCATACTTCCTTTCAAACCAGCACACCTGTGAAGTTCTGATTCTTGGCCGATTACATGACTGTTAATTTAATCTGCCCTCACAGTGGGGTTATTTCTGTGGTCTTTTTCCTCCAATGTTTTAATTTATTTCAAAAGATGTACCTGGGTAAAGCAGCACAAAGAAAGATGAAGAAAACTAAGCCTTGCTTTCAGGAAGCTAACAATCTAATAAGGGATATAAGACAAATATACAAATAAGTGTAACAGAAAACAAGTCTGATAAATGCTGAAAGAGTGGCACATAGTATCACAGGTTTAAGGAGGGAAAATGTCATATCCATTAGAAAATATTATTTTTTAATAAGGATCCATATCTTAAGATAAAGGAATGAATCTTTAGTACCTCAATATCAGGCATCAGTGAGCTACCTGGTGAAAAAATAAAGGATAATAGCCTCTTTCTTTCTGTCTTCAAAAATACATCACATAGGAGGTGATGATTGAGTACTATATGTTAGGCACTTAAGATGTTAAAATGATAAAGATTTAGGAAGAAGGTAAATACTCAAGGAAATATTGCAATTAAAACTGTAAAAAAAATGACCAAAAGCAGTAGCAGTGCAAAACATAAAAGATAACTGTATGTAAAAATAGCTGAACTGATGAGTCACTTGAAATGCCTTTACCCTCTATCCTCCAACTGAAAAAGGAATCAAATTTCTCAGATCATCCTAATAGGGACTGCTGAAAGATGGCTCATCTTCTTCAGTTCAGTTAAAAAGAAGTAAAAATGGCTGTCCTGCTTAATGTGAGCTAAAGGAAAATAACAGATTAATTGGACAATGTCCTTGCTGAACAGTACCTTTCTTCAAAGGCAACTACAACTGGAAATTGATTAAGGTCATCTTAACTATAAAAAGGGTTGCAGGAGTGGGGGCAGAAGAGAAAAATGAAGACTAGAAAGCCAAATCACTTGGCATTGAGCTACCTGTTTTTGATAGGTAGACTATTTTCACATATAATCATATCAACCTTGGATTTTGTACAGTCATTCAAATATTGGGTGCAATATTAATCCATCCCATGCCAGGTATTGTGCGTGCCATATGGAATACAAATTTAAGTTTTGTGGATTGAATGGTGCCCCTACCACAATAATGTCCACCTGAAACTTGTGAATGTGACTTTATTTGGAAAGAAAGATCTTTTTTTTAGGTGTAATTAAGTTAAGGACCTCAAAATGAGATCATTTTGCATTATTCTGATGGGCTCTAAAGCCAATAACAAGTGACCTTTAAGAGAAAGAAGGATGGAGATTTGAGACACACAGAAGAGGCAAAAATCATGAGAAGATAGAGGTAGAAAGTAGAGTTATGCAGCACAAACTAAGAACACTTGGAATCACTAGAAAATTGAAAAGGAAAGGAAGACTTTCCCCTAGTACCTTCAAAGGGAGTGCAGCCTTGAGGACACCTTGATTACAGACCTCTGACCTTCAAAATGGTGAAAGAATAAATTTCTTATCATAAATTTATTTTGATAAAATTCGAACCAAGTTTGTGTTCATTTGCTATAGCAGTCCTCAAAAACTAATACAATGAGTGAAGAAATTCCTGTTCTTGAAACGTGCATGTTGTATTTGGAAAGACAAACACATATGCACATAATTACAACTCCTAAAAGAGAGGTAAGTAAAAAATGCTGTAGTAGCTGATGGGGGAGAAGAACAACAACTAAATGTGAGGCGGGAAAATGGCAGGCATCATGAATAGCTCAAATTTGAACTAGCTTTTGAAAAATCATAGAAGCTTTCTTTGTGGTGAAAGGAAGAAAAGTATTTCAAAAGTCAAGAAGGGTCTAAACAAGCTGCTGTTCTCAAGGTTCACTGAGTCTTCAGGTAAGTGCTGTTATACAATTTTTATACTGACTATGCTCAAGTTTCTACTAGACTGAGATGATGTTAGTAGCCCACAAAAGGCTTTGGCAATAATTAAAAATACATCATTTTAAACCAGTGCCAGTTCCAGAGACTCCCATGGTGGAGACATTGTCGAATTTGGCTCCTCTGTATCACAGGTCTCTTTTAAGTCACCAGGATCACATCTACGCACAAATTAAGAAATTTGAAATTATTGAACTTCCAGCCTCAATATCTTTTACAATGGCCTACATTGCCTTAGTTAATCATGACAGAGAAGCACTTGAACATCAGAGCATAGATGATAAAGAGAAAGGACCTGAGGGAATTTGGACTTCCCATACTCTGAAATCACCAGGTCACCACAACCTTCCATGGAGGTCCTGGCCATAAAGCTCAATTAACGATCTTGAATTCATAATCTCAAAGGTTTCTTTAGGCCATTTGAAACTCTTAAGAGTACTACCTTAGTTTCTTTAATATCTATTTTTCTCATTCAATGCACTAAGGAATAATATTGATGCCATCTTCCTCAAAACAGTTAAAGGACTGCAGTAATTAGGTAAGTTCCAAATAAAAATAAAGCTTTAAAAATGGTATGAAGAGGTACCAGTCCCTCCAAGAACATCAACCTGTTTCATTCCTCTACATCATAATATCGACACACTTTTTCAGCACGAATTTAACATGGTTATTTCCCACATATCCCTGAAAATTCAAGAGAACAATCAAATGAGAGGGAGAGGTGGTAACAAAGAAGTTAGGATTTAACAAATAATTACAACTACTGACTCATTATATAGCTGTTTCTTTTTAGTTTTGAGGAAGATGGCATTGTCAGTTTTGTTAGATTCTGTGGAGGGATAGTCCCCTGGAAGCCCCTTTGCTACCACCTTGATTGGAGAGATCAGGCTATGAGATATTTGACTTTAAATGGAATAATCTACCTTTTAAGATTTCCATCAATATTATTCCTCCAATATGCTCAAGGAGATAAAGGAAAACACAGAGAAAGAGAAGAAATTAGGAAAACAGTGAAAAACAATATAATATCAATAAAGGGATACAGTTCTTTAAAAAAAGGAACCAAACAGAAATAACAGAGTTGAGGACCAGAATAACTAAAATGAAAAATTCCTAGAAAGTTTCAGTAGTGGATTTGAGTTTGCAAAATGAAGAATCAGTAAACATGAAGACAGGGCAAGACAAGACAAAATTTAGGCTGAGGAGAAAAAAGAAATAAAATAATGGAAAAAAGTGAACAGAGACTAACAGATCTGTGGGAGACTATCAAATAAGCTGATATATGCATTATGAAAGTCCTGGAAAGAGAAGAAAGTAAGTGGCAGAAATAATATCAAAGACATAATGGCAGAAAACTTACCAAATTTAATGAAAGACATGAATATGCACATTCAAAAAGCACAAAGAACACCACACAGGATAAAACGTGGAGAAAAATATGCCCCATCACATATTGATCAAACTGTCAAACTCAAAGGACAATGAGAGAGTTCAGAAAGCTGCCACAGAAAAACATGCTATGTACAAGGGGTTCCCAATAAGATCAAGTCATTGTTTTTCATCAGAAACCATGGAAGCAAGAAGACTGAGGTGAAATAGTTTGACAGGTGAAAGAAAAGATTGCCACCCAAGAAGATTTTATCCAGTAAGAAGGTCTTTCAAAAATGACATTCCCAGATAAACAAATGCTGAGGGAGTTCATCACTACTAGATCTTCACTACAACTAATGCTAAAGGAAAGTCTTCACACTGAATGGAAAGACACTAGACAGTGGATCAAAGAAGCATAAAGAAATAAAGACATCTATTAAAAGTTACCATATGGGAAATCATAAATATTAGTACTGCAGTATTTTTGGTTTTGTATATAACTTCAGTTTTATACCAAAAGACAAACTCAGCAAACTCACCAGGAATGAGCTGGAACAAAGGAGTTCAGGCAAAGCCTTTATTTCAGGGAGAAACAGAGCTGCCTGGGCAGCATTTCAAGAGAAAGAGAAACACCTGTGTCAAGGTGGCAGGGGATAGGGTTTTTATGGCTTAAGGGTGGGCATTGGGGGCAAGGATTAGGTAAGTTTCTATTGTTTAGCTTTCAGAATTACATTGGGGAGTTGGGGGCAACGGTTAGGTAACTTCCTATTGTCTAGCTTTCAGAATTAGGGGTTGAGTTAGGAGTTGACAGTGCTTCACTGGTAACATTAAAATTTAGTGCTGCCTGAAGCATGCAGCGTTGTAACTGTTTCTGCCAGAGGGCAGAGGTTGACTAATGGGTGTTATTATAAGAGGACAGCTGCTGGAGTGTGAAAATGCATAGGCTAGGGTGGGAGAACTGTTTGAAATATTTGCCAGAGGTAGTCACATCATGTGGGGAAGTCCTAACATTAACTACTTACAGATTCTAAAATTAAATGCACAAAAAGTAATTATGAATCTATGGTTGTGGATATACAATGCATAAAGATACAATTTGTAATAAGCACAGCAAAAATGTAGTAAGATGGAGATTTAGAAGAAGAGAATATGTGTATGCTGTTGACATTAAGTTGGTATTAAATTTAACATGATTTAACATAAATTTAAGCCCTATGGTAACTACAAAGAAAATATATGAAAATTTATACGGAAAGAAATGAGAAGAGATTCAAAATGGCACATCACAAAAACTGAAATAAGCATGAAGGTAGCCATAGATTGGAAGAATTGAGAGTCAAAATAGATATTAGACTTAAAAAGACTAAATAATAATTGAAAGGGAGAAAAAAAGTCCTGTGTTATCAGTAGTTACATTAATTATAAAAGGAATAAACTGTCAAGTTGAAAGGCAGAGACTAGCAAAATGGATTAAAAACATGACCCAACTATATGCTGCTTATAAAAGACTCACCTTCAATTCAAAGAAACAAATAGCTTAAACATGAAAGGAAGGAAGACCATATGTTATTGTGTTGGTTCAAAACAATTATGACTGTTATGTACCCCAGAAAAACCATGTTCTTTTATCCAATCTTGTTGGGAC
Organism: Myrmecophaga tridactyla; assembly: GCA_004026745.1. NCBI lineage: Eukaryota > Metazoa > Chordata > Mammalia > Pilosa > Myrmecophagidae > Myrmecophaga > Myrmecophaga tridactyla. The sequence goes on along the minus strand of PVIY010042736.1, from coordinate 7,606 downwards.
AGACCTATTATTGGATGGGACCTTTTAATTAGATTGTTTCCATGGAGATGTGACCCTTTGCATTCAGGGTGGGTCTTAATCAGCTTACTGGGGTTCTTTAAGAGAGAGACATTTTGGAGAAAAGCACAGATACTAAAAGAGGATTCACAGATGCTTGGAGACAGAAAACACTCTAGGAGATGCTAGGCTAAGAGTTGAAATCCAAAGTTAGTCCAGAAGAAGCCCAAAGCATGCCCAGGAGCTGAGAGAGCCATTTTGGAACCAACCCAGGAGAGACAGACCAGCAGATATTACCAGGTGCCTTCCATGTGACAGAGGAAAGGGGATGCCCTCAGCCTTTCTTCAGTGAAGGTATCCTCTTGTTGATACCTTAATTTGGACATTTAAATGGCCTTAGAGTTGTAGTTTGTAACTTAATAAATCTCCTTGTAAAAGCCAATCCATTTTTTGGTATATTGCATTCCAGCAGCTTCAGCAAACCAAAACAATGACATAAACAGTAACGAAAAGAGAACTGGGACTATGCTAATTAGCTATGCTAATATTAGATAAAACAGACTCTAAGTCAAAAACTGTTGCAAAGTAGAAAGAAGGTCACTATTTCCATATGTGGGGGTCAATTCAACAAGAAGAAATAACAATAATAAATATATGTGCGCACCAAATGGCAGAACCCTAAAATATATAAAACACATATTGACATATTTGAGGAGAGAAATAGAAAGTTCTGCATTAATAGTGGGAGGCTTCACTGTACCACTTTCAATAATAGTAGAAGATCTAGAGAGAAGATTAACAAAGAAATAAATGACCTGAAGAATACTATTCACAAATTAGACCTAACAATCATATGTAGAACACTTTACCCAACAGAATATACATTCTTCTTCAGTGCATATGAATCATCTTCCTGATGCAAGGTCACAAGACTAATCTCATTATAGTAAAAAATACTGTAATCATACAACATATTTTCTCTGACCACAATAGGTGAAAATAGGTATCACTAACAGAGGGAGAACTGGAAAATCGACAAATATGTGGAAATTAATCAATGCACAATTAAATAACCAATGGGTGAAAGAAAAAAATCACAAAGGAAATTAGAAAATATCTTGAGGAAAATAAAAATCAAGACATAACAATCCAAAATTATGGGATGCATAACTTTGACAATGGCTGGATAAGAGCTTGTTTCCCTTTGAGGGAGGATTTATAAAAATTTCTCATGTCAGAGAGAAAAGATTAAGTATGATTGCAAATTGATGGACCACCAATGCATGAACCACCACATTCTGTGGGAGGGAATCTCCTAGAGGTAGGGCAGAGTTTTTCCATGCCTTGTCTTTTAATAACCCACTCTTGGGCAGGGTGTTAGGGACTGTCACAAGCAATGATTTGTAATGATAGACATAAGAGATGGTTGGTGGGACAGCTGCAGACCTACTGCTCTAAGTTCACTCCTGCCCCATTCTAGGCCAATATGATTTTATTTATTTGCTCCCTTGGATAACTGTACCTTGGGTCCTACTTTCTCCAGGACGTCAAGTGCACTAACTATGTGCAAATGACCTATCTTATACATTTTAACTTTTTTTTAATATAAATATTATGGTTTTGTATATTTTGCTCAAAGCCCTCTTTCCTACACTGTGTTCTCAGGTACATGAGCAATCTCAGGATAAGTGCAGCTCCAGGTCTGCACAGCAGGAATACTTTTTATTGCTGTTTTATGAACACAAAGAACAATTATTTGAACTACCTCTTTTTTGCCAATCAGAGCTGGCTTTTCTGCCATTTTCTCTGGAAATCCCTCCCTTTCATGAAAGACTAGGTTTTAGTCTCCCAAGACTTGATCTCCTACTGGAAGATTGGAAATTAGTTTAAATGGGAAGATGGTACAGAGAGGTAAGGAGAGGTTGGGCCAGTGTAAAGGTCAAGAGAAGAAGTCAAGGTTAAGTGAGACTTATCTATATATGTAATATGGGAATATGTTCCCAACCACTTAATCCTAGGGCACAGGTCTTTCGTGGGACATCAGATCCATCCTTCATTGGATTAGGCTAGGTCTGCCATGTACAAAATGTGTGCGTGTGTGTGTGTATGTGTTTGTGTCCAAGAATAGATACATGAAGAAAAGACTAAAATTCTTCAACTTTCAACATTCTGGACATTTCCTGCTTGGCTTCCAGAGAGATCATAAGTGCAGGCTTCTTTATGGCACCCAGAGCCAATGTCCTACCCTGCTGTAGTGGTGATTATAGTGTAATAGTAGTTAAAAGAGAAAGGGGGTTTCATTTACATGCTGTGGGATCACTGCAAACCTACCTCATTGTGTTGAAATAGGGCAAATGCAATAGAACACATTGGATGACATGTGTCTGATCCTGGGGATTCTTGTCTCCCCCAAATGTTGCCTCCCTGTAGTTACAGTATTTGTCTGAGCTTTGTAGAACTTCATGAATTGCTGATTTGGTGATTGCTAAGTGGCTTAACTTGTGTTGGTCTTTCTCCATGTTTTTTGGGGATTTTTATTGTTTATGAACTTCCTTTTCTGTGTGGGAAGTAAAATAGCCAAAGCATCTCTGACAGAAGATTCTGCACCAGGCTAAAGTATCTGAAACATGCTTGGCCCCTCTTTGAAGTGAGGATCTTGAACCATCCTTTCCTTCACATACCCCTTCTCTTATTTTCTATTTTGGACTAGATCTTCTGTCCTAAAAACTTATCCCATCACTTCTCTCCAGGTCCCTCTCCCCAAACCCCCATACACATTGAATTTGGAGGGTATCTCCACAATTCTTCAATGACTTTTGTAAAACACCTGAAGAACCTAAGAACACTCCATTATGCATTCCCAACCTTTTGAATTAAGCCCATTCCTCAATTTGATTTATGCCAACAGATTATCATTGCTGTACTTGGATTGACCAAACCTACTTAATCATCAATCCCAGGGTAGAGAGAAACAGTGGGGCCAGGGTATTTCCATGTAGAAAATGGAGGTGAGAGATTAAGAAAGGGAAATATGAATGTTTATCCATTGCCTGCCCCTCATTCCTGAACTGTAGGAGACTAAGCCCCCTTGAGCTTTGGTGACTCTATCACTGGGATATGTTTATTTGATAGTTGATTTTGTACTGGGTACTTTCCCTTCTGCTATCATTTTGTAATATATGCTGATCTTTTCCCCTTCCCCTTTTTACTCTGGGATAATACAGTGAATAAATAAAGACTTATTGGAATTGAAAAAAGATATCTCCCCAAAAAGAAAAGCCCAGGATCAAATGGCTTCACTGGAGAATTTTACCAATCATTCCAAGAAGAATTGACACCAATTCTGCTCAAATTCATCAAAAAAATATAAAAAGGAAACACTTCAACTCATTTTATAAGTACAAAATCACCCCTAAACAGATAAAGACACCGTAAGATAAGAAAATTATGATGTCCCCTATGAATATAGATACAAAAATCCTCAACAAAATACTAGCAAATTGAACCCAATAGGACATTTAAAGAATTACTCACCATGATCAAGTGGGATTCATCCTAGATATGCAGGAATGGTTCAACATAAGAAAATCAATTAATGTAATATACCATATCAATGGAACAAAGGGGAAAAAACAAATTCATAATCATCTCAATAAATACAAAAAAGGCTTTAAGAAGATTCGGCACCCCTTCCTGATAAAAACACTTTGAAAACTGGGAAGAGAGGAAACAAAATATAAAATAGATAAATGGGATTTCATCAAAATTAAAAACTTTTGTGCAACAAAAGACTTCAAAACGAAAATAGACACCTACAGAATGGGAAAAAATGTTTGGAAACCACATATTTGATAGGGATTTTATATCCAATATATATATATAGAAGCCCTATAACTCACCAACAAAGAGACAAACCAATTTAAAGATGGGCAAAAGACTTGAATATAAATTTCTCCAAAGAAGATACACAAATGGTGAGAAAGTACATGAAAAATTATTCAACATCAATAGCCCATAGGGAAATGCAAATCAAAACCATAATAAAATCTAATTTCACATCCATTAGAATGACTACTAGTTAAAAAATGGAAATTAGCAAGTGCTGGGGAGGATGTGGGGAAATAGGTATGCTCTTTTGAGTTGGTGGGAATGTAAAATGGTGCAGCCACTGGGGAAAGCATATTGTCTGTTCCTTAGAAAGTTCAGTATTGACTTACCATATGACCTGTAATCCCACTCCTAGGCATCACCCAAAAGAAGTGAAAGCAAGAACTCAAACAGATATTTGAACACCAATGTTCATAGTGGCATTTCTACAAAGAGGGAAGCAACCCAAGTGTTCATCAACCAATGAATGGCTAGGCCAAATATGATATATACCTGGAATTGAATATTGTTCAGTCATCAAAAGGAATGAGGTTTTGATACACATGATCACATGGATGAACCTTGAGGATGTTATATTGAGTGAAATAAACCAGACACAAAAACACACAAATATTGTATGATTTCACAGTTATGAAATAATTAGACAAAGCAAATTCAAGCATTAAGAAACTAGAATACAATTTACCAGGGTGCAGCACAGGTGTAGGAAATGGGGAGTTAATGCTTAATTGGTACAGAGTTTCTGTTTGGGGTGATGGAACAGTTTTATTAGTGATGGTAGCACAGCAGTGTGAACGTAATTAACACTAATGGAATATATATTTGAATGTCATTAATAGGGTAATTTTTAAGTTAGGAATATATTATTTGAACATATATATAAAAATAAAAATATATAAATTTTGAAAATGTTATAAAACATAGGACTATAAAACACAGTGAACACTAATGTAAACTATGAACTATAGTTAATAGTATAATAATATTTCCTCATCAACAGTAACTTACGTACCACAATAATGTAAAATGGTAACAATAGGGAAGCCTAATGCCTGAAATGGGGATTGTATATGGGTGCTCTGTATTTTGTGAATTATTTTTCAGTAAGCTTAAAACTTTTCTATGAAAAAAAATGATTCCATAGTCTGCTAAAATGACCCAAAGTCACTTTGAAGAATGAAATCGTTCTCATCTTTCTATCTCTACAATTTAGAACATTAATGATGAATTTATCTTCTCCTACTTTTTGGAAGTTGCTCTTTACCTACAGTCATTTTAATTTTGAAGATGCTCAGCCTATTCATATCTCTGAGTATGAAAAATGTGAAGAGCCCTGCATGTTGACTAGAAGTATTTATGTGTTTTTTGCTTTTTTTTAAGCACAGTGATACCAGATGCCTCCTGAGATTCTATACAGTCTTTGAAATAAAGTTTGGGCAACAGTGTTCTTTTAACCTTTGGAATTGTATCCTTGGTATCTTGATATCATCCTACATTTTATGAATATTTTGAATAAGCATCTTTGAGAATAAAACTCAAAGTAAAAGTCTAAAGGAAGTAAGAAAGACAGTGTTGAAGCATAAAAGCTGTAGAAGGTGTTTTATAAAAAATTAGTGGGACTTATACATCTCAAGATCCATCCCATCCAGCAGCCCTAGATCCAGAAGACCCAGGATATTATGTATCAAAATGATTTTTCATGAAAAATGACATTTGGATCACTTATTAAAGATTCATTATATGTCAGACACTTTACATATTTTAAGTCTAATTTTTCACACTCACATATTTATCATTAAGAAAATAGACTCAGAGGGCGGCTGCCGTGGCTCAGCAGGCAGAGCTCCGACCTGCTGTGCTGGAGGTCTGGAGTTCGATCCCTGGTGCCTCCTGCCCATATGCAAATTAAAAAAAAAAAAAAAAAGAAAGAAAATAGACTCAGAGAGCTCAAATGACTTGCTTAGCCTTATAGATTTATGTTAATGAAGAGCCAGGATTTGAAACTATGTATATCTGAATCCCAAAGCAAGCCTTTCCCTATTTCTGCCAAATTCCCATTTGCAAGATTTTTAAGGATTAGAACTCCCAGCTGTTTCTTCCAGTTAAGTGGCTGTGGTCAGGTTGCTTTACAATCCTTCACCATCCACACCTCCTTTTTATTTTTGCAAACCCAGCAAGGTCTAAGACCTTTGGAAACGTTAAAATGTCATTTCCATTTTCTTACTTTAGAAAAGAACATATGGCAAAATCTATGAGAACCTGTATTAGGCAATGGATTCTTAGAAGTAACACCAAACACATGAGCAACAAACTAAAAATAGATAGATTGGACTTTATAAAAATTTAAAACTTTAGTACATCAAAGGACTTTATCAAGAAAGTGAAAAGTCAACCTACAGAAATGGAAAAATATTGGAAATCATATACCTGATAAAGGTTTACTATCCAGAATATATAAACTATTCCTACAACTCAACAACAAAAGAGAAACAACCCAATTAAAATAAAAAAGGGCAAAGAACTTGAATAGACATTTCTATAAAGAAGATATACAAATGGTCAAGAAGTATATGAAAAGGGACTCAACATTAGTCATTACGGAAATGCAAATCAAAACCAAAATGGGACATTATTTTACACCCACTAAGATGACTATTATTTAAAAACAGTCAACAAAAGACAACAACAAAAGACAATAGCAATTGTTGATGAGGATGCTGAGAAATAAGAACCTTATCCATTGCTGGCGGAAAATGGAAAAAGCTGTTGCTGCTGTGGAAGAAGTTTGACAATTCTTTAGAAAGTTTGAACATTGAATTATTATATGGCCTGGAAATCTACTTCCAAATTTATACTCAAAGTGATTGAAAACAGGTACTTGAATAGATATTTGTAATCCAATGCTCATGGCAATATTACTCACCACAGACAAAGGGTGGAAGCAACCCAAGTGCCCATCAATTGATGAATGGATAAATAAAATGTGGTCAGGGCATGCTATGGAAAATTATTTATCCATAAAACTCAATGAGTTCTGATACATGATACAACTTCGATGAACCTTGAAGACATTATTTTGAGTGAAATAAGCCAGACATGAAAGGGCACATATTGTATGATTTTACTTATATGAAATATCTAGAATTGCAAGTTGAAAGACAGAGAACATATTATAGTTTACCATAACCTTAGGTGTAAGGAGGAGAGTTACGGCTTAATGTGCAGAAAGTTTTTTTTAGGATAATGTGAAAGTTTTAGCAATGATGGTGCTGATGTTAGTACAATATTGTGAGTGAAATTAATATCACCTAATTGTACACATAAAGGTTAAGATGGGTAGTTTTTTTTTTAAACTTTTTTATTAATTAAAAAACTTAACAAAAGAACATTAATATATCATTCCATTCTACATATACAATCAGTAACTCTTAATATTATCACATAGTTGCATATTCATCGTTTCTTAGAACATTTGCGTCGATTTAGAAAAAGAAATAAAAAGACATCAGAAAAAGAAATAAGATGATAATAGAGAAAAAAAGATTATACATACCATACCCCTTACCCCTTGCTTTCATTTATCACTAGCATTTCAAACTAAATTTATTTTTTCATTTGTTCCCCCTATTATTTATTTTTATTCCATATGTTCTACTCTTTTGTTGATATAGTAGCTGAAAGGAGCATCAGACACAAGGTTTTCACATTCGCAGAGTCTCAT
>PVIY010042735.1:0-20769 GCA_004026745.1 Myrmecophaga tridactyla | reverse complement strand
ATAGTTGCTAGGTAAACGTTGCATTAGAGGAGGCTATGTTTAAAGGAGAAGTAGATCGGAAAACAGGAAGAGAGATGTGGGTTTGTAGCGAGCTACGGAAATGGGCGGTCTACAACAAGAGGGGGAAGGGTGAATAAAGATTAAGATGACAGGCAAGAGGGAAAGAATACAAAATGTCTTTAAGCTTTCAATTTAAGCACTGCTATGCTCCAAACCCAAGATCTATGCCACACTTAGCAAACCAATCACAAGTAAAGAGATTGAATCAGTCATCAAGAAGTTCCCAAGAAGGAAACCTGACTTTAAAGCATATTACAAAGTTACATGGTCAAAACAGCATGGAGCTGGCATAAAGCTAGATATATTGACCAATGAAATTGAATTGAGTGTTCAGAAATAGACTGTCTCATCTTTGAACAACTGATCTTTGATAATGCAGTCAAGCCAACCCACCTGGAACAGAACAGCCTCTTTAATAAATGGAGTTTAGAGAACTGCATATCCATATGCAAAAGAATGAAAGAAGATCCATTTCACAACATATACAAAAATTAACTCAAAATGAATCAAAGACCTAGACATTAGAGCTAAGACCATAAAACTTTTAGAAGAAAACGTAGGGAAATATAAATCTTGTATTAGGAGGTGGTTTCCTTCCCATATGACAGAGGTGTCCCGGATGCCAGCAGCTGGCCAGATATTGTACAGTTGATGCCTGGAGTTGGTTATTTTCATGGTCTAAGTTAATAAATCCCCATTGTAAAAGCCAACCATTTCTGGTATATGCATTCCAGTAGCTTTAGCAAACTAAAACTCTGGTGTCTACATCAATTTTTGCTTCAGCTGGAACTTAATATATTTTTTACAAATCAATGAAAGAATTAAAAAAAATAATTAATAAGCAATGAGATGAATGAGTGAGGAAATGGATGGATAGATGGAAAAATAAATGAGTAAATAGGTCTATTGATCAATGGATGGATGAAGAGATAGCTCTATAGTGGGTGAAAAGTGAGACTCCCAAGCTCAAGGACAGAAATAATAATTTCTCAGAAGGTTTCCCCAGCTCAAAGGGATGACTGAGTTTGGTAGTATCTGGATCTGGACTTGAAGTATGGACTGCAAATGTTTTCCTTAACCCAGCTGTCCCTCTATTGCAATCCCTGTCTTGGGTAACTGCCCAGAGACCTGACCTCTTCCAATGCCTCGGTCTGGTTGAATTGTAGCTTTTCCTCCCCCAGACTCGGAGCTCTTAGAGAGCAGGACCCTCCCTGTCTTAATCACTTTGTAGTCTCAGTATATGGCATGTAGTCATTGCTCAAGAAACATTCACCAAAAAGCCTCAAGTGGGGTAGGCAATTGAGTATGCCAGTTCTGACCCACTCATTCACTAGCTCTCTGGCTTTGGGCAAATCACTTCATTTCTCCGCTCTCCTAGAACCTTGTCTATTTAAAACACTTTGTACCTAGCATTCAGAAAGCTTAATAAATGTTAGCTATCTGTTTAAATAAATGTCTTGTATTTTTACTGTATTTTTACTGCGTGATCTGGGAAAGATTGTCCCTAAAGTCTTGTCTGAACTTTGCGTTTTGAGAAGGAACTTTGTGATTCCTTTATGTTCTTCTTCATTCAACTAACACTCATTCAGCACTGTCCCATCCGTGGTCCTCATTTCCAGTCCAAATGAGACCATGTGAAGCCAGGTTTTACTAGGTCCCCATTACTCATGGAATACAAATCTATCACCTTTATGCTAAGTGATGGGAAGCCTCCTTCTTTGCTGAGGATCAAGGAGCACTACTCTGCTGTCCTGTTTGAGGACACTGGAGGCAGATGACCAGTGTTCACAATCAATGTTTCACATACTGGCTCCAAATCCTTGAGCTTTGTTTCCCTTTCTGGACCATGGAGTTAATAAAAGTGTTCTTTGATTCATTTACTTCCAGGATTAAATGACCCAATACTTGCCTTTTCCATGGCAACAAATGTCAATAATATAATGATGACAATGATACTAATTAGAACTAACATTTACTGAACACTCTGGGACTCAAATCCAAGGGTGGTCTGGGATAAGATTCACCATCAGTGCAGGATAGAATAGCATAAGGCCCTCAGTTTGATTAGAATCCAGGTTTGTCTGATGTCATAGAAGCATCTTGGAAATGTCACATTTGTCATGCAGATAAATGTTGTGGAGAGAAGCTGGCTGATAGTGGGTACTCAATAAATGTTGATTATTAATGATAAAAATAATAATAGCAGGACATGCAGGATTAATGCTGAATCACACAAGGTCTTCGGCATCAAGGACCTGACTCTGGGTGACAGCTAAACCCCAGGCCATTGGACGCAGGTCATGTCTTAAGAGAGGAATCAGGAGGGTTAGTTGGGGGCTGCAGGGGTGACTTTCATGTCATAGCCCAGGAAGCTTCCTAAGCAACATGGCCTTGGTGTTAGACCTTGAAGAACAGTGAGATTGGATATATGTGATAGGGAGGAAAAGGGCAGTGTGGGCAAGGAAACAGCATCATCAAAGATGTGACCATGACGAGTTTGGGACATGATGCTGACCGTTGGCTTTTGTATTAGAGTTCAGGCAAGGCAGAGATTTCATGACCTCATGCAAGGATGAAATGAACCCTGAGGGATACCTCATATTCTTGTATATCACTAATGGGAAACACTCTTATTTTTGTAAGAAATGTGGCAAAGTGTTAATATACTTAATATATAAAAAGCTGAGATAAATCAAGAAGAAAGAAGGACATCAATATAAAAATGGTCAGAAGACATGAGAAGACAAAGTCAGAGCCGGCTTCACAGCTGTGAGACCTGGGCAGGCATGCGGGATGCAACATCAAAAGTGCATGTGCTTGGTTTAATGCTCTGATATCGCCTTCCTGAAATCCACAATAATTTTTTAGCAAAACGCATTTTCATTTTCCTTTGAGTCACACAACTATGTAGCTGGCCCTGTCTGCAGTAAAGAAATATAGAGACAACGTGTATATCAAGAAATACAACTTTATTGTTAATCAAGGGGACAAAACTCAAATTATAAAGAGTTGCCAATTTATAATTATAGAATTGACCAAGATCAATAAGCAATAACAGTTCAGGTAAGGGGACGGTGAGGTGGGCATGTTAGAAAGTCCGGAAGATTTCTTGATCATCTCTGCATCCTTATCCATTTCTCCCCAGCATAGGCTTGGTGGAAAGCAGCAGCCCGATGATCAGTTCTTTCCACCTTTAGGCTCCACCTTCCCAATCCATGTCCTCATATGCTCTTTCATCAGGGACATCCTTCCACTCTCTACCTTTTCCAGTCTCAGGCTTTTGAAATGCTCTTTAATTCCTGAGGAGGTCTCACCGCTTATTCATCTTTGCAGCCAGGAGGCAGCCCTATCCACTTCCCTAACCAGCCTCATCATCTGGGTTCCCAACTCTAGGCCATCCACTTCCCTAACCAGCCTCAACTTTTGGGCCAAGACTGTGGGGTTTTGTTGTATGCAAAGGAGGGGAGTAGCGTGGGGCTAAGCCACAGAACCTTCCCAAAAGGCAGTTCTGAATTCACATTATTGTTTCTGCCACCGGTGAGATCTGAGATTTTGCACAAATTTATTGAGTCAGAACACTTTAAACACAGATAACTGCCCTTAGTAGTTTAAGGGAAAGAAATAAAGATGGTAATCAGACACCAGTCAGACAACATATATACATGTGCATACATGCATACATGCATACATGCATACATGCATACATAATTAGACATATAAATATATATACAAATACACAACATACATGCACACAGGTATGTACATATGCACAAACATGCATGTACATGTGTACACCTATGCAAACATGCACACACACACATACCTGGATATTCATTGCAGAATTGTTTATGGTGGCAAAAAAGTATGAACAGCCTAAGTGTCCAACCATAGGAGATATTTCAAAGTAGTTGTTGAATAACTTTACAATAAAATGTTTTAAGCTATTAATCACCATGTTTTCATGGAATAATAATAGCTAATAGTAATGATGAGGGCTAATAGTCTCTTATTGAGCACCTGCTGTGTACTAGGTACTGTTCTAATTGCTTCTCATTCAATTCAGTATTTTAAGTATGTTTAAGGATGTGACAAAATGCTCACACTATATTGCTCAGTGGAAAAAATGAATATGGAATTATTTTTACACACTTGTCTCAGGTTTGTCATATGTATTTGTCATATCTATTTTATTATTATATGTATGGAAAAAATAAACCAACATATGTTATACTTTGGAATTATATTTGGGTATTTAGATTGAAGAATATATTTTTTTCTTCACTCTTCTGTTTTACAAATTGTCTATCATGAACATATAGTATATTAATTTTTAAAAACTTATTTATTGTATAATATAACATATATACAAAACAAAGAAAGAAAAAAGCAATAATTTTCAGAGCACTCTTCAACAAGTAGTTAAAGGACAGATCCCAGAGTTTCTCATGGGCTACCATACCATCATCTCAGATTTTTCCTTCTAGCTGCTCCAAAATATTGGAGGCTAGAAGAAATAAATATTTTTTTTATCATCACAGCCAACTATTTTTTCTTTTTTGTGAAAAATAACATATATACCAAAAAGCAATAAATTTCAAAGCACAGCACAACGATTAATTATAGAACAGATTTCACAGTTTGGTATGGGATACAATTCCACAACATAGTACATAATTTTAAGATTACCGGAAAGCTAAATATTGTTTAAGTGAAAGTAGAGGGAAGAGTTATTTGATTTGAGAGATAACCTAAAAATTGAAGAAAAAAAAAAAGGAAAAAAGGATTAAATTCAAGGTTTAGGGCTAAAAAATGGAGGGCCCTGAAAGCTGGGCTGTGAAGATTATATTGTTCTAGAAAATCAATGGGGAGGCATTGAGTATTTGTGAGAGAGGTAGTGGCAAATTCAGAGTTAGGCTCTTTGGTGACAGTATTGAGAATAGATTCAAATTGGAGATGGGAGGCAAGGAGACATGGTGAGGTGGTGAAAACCTTAGGTATAGTAATCACAGGGAAAGGAGAGGGGTCTGGCAGCTGCAAATGTACTGAAGAGGTAGAATCTACAGCATCTGGCAGCTAGCAAATATACCAAACCAATGCAAGGCACTGACATTAGGGTGGTGTCTGGGAATCTTGTGTTTGATGCATGATTGTTCTGTAAACTCACACCTTCTCTAATGAGAGAAAAAAGGGAGAGAGACAGAGACAGAGAGAGCACAGAGGAGGCCAGGATGCTCTGAGGGTTTCACAAAGGTGCAAGGTAGGAGAAGGGCAGATAAAAAAAAATCTCCTACTCAGGTGAGATTGACAATCCATGGGTTTGTGGTGGGGTAAGCCTGAAGATTGCAAGAGTTCTCCGAAGATCTTGGATTTCAACCCCTCAGGTGTGGTGTTTGAAGCCATGTGCACCCCAGAAAAACCATGTACTTAAATTTAACCCATTCCTATGAACTATTGTAAGTAGGACATTTTGATGAGGTTACTTCATTTGAGTTGTGGCCCAGCCAAATCAGGATGGCTATTAATCCTATTACTGGAGTCCTTTATAAGCAGGATGAAGTTCCTATGGAGAAAAAGCCACAAGAAGCAAGAGGCTGGACATTGACAGAACCCAGAAGAGGAGGGAGAATTTCCATCTGTACTTTAGCCAGCCAGCTTCTCCTGGTGAATTCATTGAAAGCCTTTATTGGAGTTCTCAGCTTGGGGCCTGCCTTATAGGATTTGGACTTGCGCATCCCCACAGTTACGTGAGACAATTCCTATAAAAAATTTCATTATTAAAAAAAATCCCCTCGAGGGAGAGTAACCTGCCCATTCTAATGGAACCTTCTCCCCATCTCCTTGCTCCTCTTCGTTCTCTGGTGAACACTGAGACTTCACAACACATATTTGACTCCAATTTCTAGTTTGGTTTTCTATAGCTGCCCACTGTAGATTCTTCAGAATTTCTCCATTAATATCAAACCTCAAAATCTGTTATGTGCACTCAGTAAATGTGCACAACTCACGAGCACTCTCAGCCCAGAGGTATGTAGAGATGGCCGCATTTTCATCCAACTGAGGGTGATACTCGTGCTACCAGGATTTTGACTTAAGCTAGAGCATTGGAAAAAAGGAAAAAAAAAAAAAAAAAGAAGAATCTCTTTCTTCTTAGACAGATCGTTTTGCAAACAAGCACATTTCATTCCATTGCAACAACAGTCATCATTTGAAGACAGAGAGGATAAAGGGAGGCTGGACTCTCTGCTCGCCAAGAGGAAAGCTACCACAGCTCTGCCACTAACATGGGATGCTGGGCTGGTTGCCTGATCTGCTGGAACTTGTTTCTGTCACCTTCAGAATGGGATCTTCCATGCGAGGATTAAATGAGTTAGCACCCATAAGGAATCAAAATACCTGCCACATAGTAAACACCTGATAAACCTAGTGGTTTTTGTTGTCATAAATATTGTCGTTATTCCCAGCCTCATTCTTCCCTTAGTCTACAAAGCCTTCTCTGAACATTCCGATTTATAGAAAGCTTTTTATGATTTGATGGTTGGATATGTCTTCCACTCTTAACGGGGTTTTAATTGGCGCATTCAGCCCCCATGCAGATTGCAGTAGGAAACCCACTTGGAGGGCTGTGGCCCAGCCTTGCTTCTGACTTGGGGCCGGATCACATCCCTTCTCCAGACTTCAACTACCTCCAAACACGGATACGTGTGCCTGCCTCAAATAGCAGCATTGTGAGGACTAAATAAAGTAAGGCTTTTCAGCACCTGGCACCATGCCCTGATGCAAAGAAAGTACATGCTAAATGTTTATTGAATTTTAAAATAATTATGATTGATGGCCACTAGCATTATCATTTTGAATGTTATCTCTGAAAGCCCTAAACTTAAACAGCTGTCGGCCCTGTGGTTCAGATAATTTATCCTTTCTATTAAAATTCTTAGCTGGAGCAGAGACAGTGATGTGGCCCCACGGACTTTCTGGATAGGGGAGTTGGATTCCTCATATTTCTTTCCTGCTGCAGGAAGGCCACGTGGTGGGCAGTGGAAAGGAAGTTGGAGGTGGGGGCCAAAGTCTGGTATTGACGCGTTGGCCTTGCCCTTGAGGAAATCACATCCCCTCTCTGGAGTGGGATATTGACCCTTGTAAAAAAAAAAAAATGGAGACATTACTGCCAACATTGAAAGGTTGCTAGTAAAATTACAAAGAGATAAGTACAGAAATTGTTTTTATAAGCTCTAAAGCACTGGGTCAAAGAGAGAAGCTTGTTTTTATTCCTTTAAAGAAATATTTTACTTTTTCAGTGCAGACACGAGGAGGCCACACGTATGTTTACATTATTTCCATGATTGTTTTTTCATAAATGCACGTTTTTATTGTAACATAGTAAATCAAGGATTTATTAGTAAAATCTGATATGATTTAATTAATCCTTTCATGTATTCATAAACGTTTAAAAAGCATCAATATATTCGAGGCACTGTTCTCAGTGTTGGTGAGACAGACGCAAGACACATTCCCTACCCTTAAGGACCACGTTGTTATATTACATAAGCTAAACTGAATTTTTTTAAAATGTCTTTTGGTTGGTTCCAGCTTCGAGACATCGGATGGCACCACTTTCTGTTTTTATTAAGAGAAGGCGACTACCTGGCTGCTCCCTAACCTTGTTTGAGAGAAACAAAGCCTGGCACATCCCTGTCGTTCAAAAACACCCCAGAATCACATGGCTTTGCCCCACACTTTGATGTGATGTCATTTTTGCAAACAGAACCTCCCCCAATAGTTATTCATGTAATTCTATTAATATGATCTCAATCGCCATATGGCGGTGTGATGCCAATTACACTGCTGACACCGGCGACTTAGGAACAAGGAGAGCATGTCTCCAGCCAAAGACAGCACCTCGTTATCAAGATCCCCCCACCCCCCAAATAACGAGGTCTCAGCTCCCGTCCCTCAGATATTTATTTGTGTTTTCCAATTATTTAATCGGTATATTCTTGGTGGCACTCAAAAGACTAAGTGTTAAAAAGAGGCCAGAAAATTTATTTTCCTTTTTTTGTATGTGAAATGTGCAATGTATGCAGAGTTGGGCCATGTCTTGATAAATGCGAGCCTTGCACGGCAGTTTTTGTTGTTGTTAATTAGGGTGCAGTGTGCACAGCCCAATCCTGGCTGAAACAAAACATAAAGCTTCACTTAAACCAATACAAAACACATTTATTTATTTTTGACCTCCAAAATGCAAGTACTTTGTCTCGGTTATAGAACTAATGACAGTAGTGTAAAAACGCGTGACACAGCGTACTGCTTTCCTCTCTAGGACCCTTTGTGAAAGAGCTTCCTTTTTTTTCCCCCAAAGAATTGTATTCGGCACCACATGTCAAAACACAATTGTAATTGTGAAGCACAATATTTCATAAATCTGAAAATGTTTTAAACACCATTGTATTTCCAAACCTTCCAAAGTCATTTCCTGGGTTAGCATTTTTTTTCTGCACTAAGCCGCCTTTATTATTTTCTTTTTACTTCTGATTTCCACATTCCCCAATAATTATTAAGCATGCTTATCTCCCCAGCAGACATCTCTGATGTAGGCACTGGTGATAGCGGTGGCTGCAATTCCTGTGAATTCCTACATTTTAAAATCCTGTGTTAAAACATGTTACCAAGCTTCCTGAAGTTAGCAGATGGCCTTACGAAAGACTCGTTTTAATTTTTCAAGTATATAAGTGTAATAATCCACACACATGTATGCACATAACAATAAAGGGTGCTTGTTGAGCAGTTATATTTTCGTGCTTCATGTGCGTACCTATAAGGATGGGCTCATCGGTCTGTGTCCGTGGACATAATTTCCACAGGATCAAAACAAGTGATCAAAATAGTCAAGCCCCTCAAATAATAGCAATGATTAAAAGCAACAGTAGCAAAAAAGCCGAGGATTGGAACAACACCTCCATCCTCAGAATGAAAAAGTTTGTGAAAGCCATTTAATAGAACGGAATATCACAATGTTGTAACTTTTTCAAAGTTTTCAACATTAAACAATTAGGATGAAATGCAATTAAGCAGCACATTGTAGAGGATGGTCACTTTTTTGCATGTCATGTGGCTTTAAAAACAAGTCAGATAAATGATGATGCCATTAAAACTGAACTAATTAAAGAAAGCTTCTTTTAAGAACTCATTAACTGCAACCTCATTTGCATAATGATGCATATTAATTAAGTTTTAATGAATCTGAATTTGCACCAAGCCTATTCATGTTGGCTTTGAAACAAATTGAACAAATTAGTTAAAAGCTTTTTGGAATCTACTTTTCACACCAAACAGGATATGAATGCAATCATCTCTACAAAAAAAGAAATATTTTTCTCCTAATTTAATTCAAAGGTATGCAGGTCCATCTATTAATTATTTTTAAATGCAATAATTTTCACCTTTTCTTTGGAAACTCAACAATATTGCTTATTCTTGATGGGAAGTATTAATAAATGTAGATTGTAGGGAAGAATCATTACGGCCAATTTCTTGGCAATAAGCTAGAGATGTTTGACTTTAGGGTACATTTAGTTTATTTAATAGTGGGATTAAAAATTGAAGAGGTAATCTCTGGACATTCTGAACATTTACAGTGCAGCAGCTAAAATGAGATGTCTGAAGTGACCCGACTCATTTTGGGGGATGCAGACAACAATGTTATATTATTGGTGTCACATTCATCTCTAAATCTGATTCCACTCCATCATAAATCTCCTAAGTAGCATGGAAAAAATTAAACATTTACAGAACATGTGTTCTTTTCCCCTGGATTTGCGCAAATCTTGAGGTTTTTTTATACACAAGAAGCGGAATTCAATTTTAACAAGTTTGCTCTCGGCTCATAATAAAAACAAGAATCACAGCAACTAGACTATTGATTTGCTCATACTCCATTGTGTCTTCATCAAGAATGAAGAGATTTATGTAATTACTGCCCCATCTTTTGTTGTTTGAAAGCACTTTTTGTGTAAGTCAGCATATACAAAGGATGGAAACGCTTTTATTGTTGAGATTAAAAGATCATTTCTCCCCCCTTGTTAAAACGTTTTTCTCTGATAGGTGCTTTGGAGAGGGCAACAATTCAGATTGATGTTGTGTACTAGAAATGCACATTTTAAAAAATGTGTTTATAGGGATTCTTCCACAGTATTTTTAAATCCATTTATCCATTCACCTTTCTCCTTCTTTTATTCCTGCCCGGCAGTTGCAGCTCTTAGAAAAGCCTTCGTAGGCTTCGTGGTGATGCCAGAGCAAATTCCCTGCAGCAAAGTACTGTAAACGCTTTTCGATATAGTCGGGCAAAATAGTGACACTCTACATTATTCTCTCCTAATTACTTTGCTTTAGTTGGAATTTACTCGTGCTTAGGTCAGTGATCACTTTGGACTCTTTTGGAGAAAAATAAAATCAAAATCAGTTCTTAGCTGCCCTACTTTCACCCTTGCACCGGCTTGAGCGTGCATCCTACTTAAACTGCCTGGTACACACAGAAGCATCCCTTCACTAAATGCTTTTCCACTTCGAAGCAAAGTCCAGCTGCAGGAGAAAACACAGGGAGCCCACGGAGCACTTTTCTGAGCAAGGTAATTGTAGAAGCCTTCCCAACTCTTTACTCTCCTACAAGGAGGAGGATTTGCCATTTATCAAAACAGGAAGCAGAAGCAAGAATCTAATGTGCAAAACAATTTAAAATATGTATCGATTCACAAATCATGTCTGGGATGATTTTAAAATTAACTCCTTCCCCAGCGCTCACTTTCATTAGAATAATCCTGCATTTCTTCCCCTTCGATATAATTACCGTTACCATGTTGGGCTATAAGATGCCCCGTGATGGGAATTTTAACGTCAGAGAAAAGTCACAAAAGGCAATCTGGTGAGAATCAGCCCTGGGCTGGGAACTGTGTGCCGCGTGATCCATTATGCTTTGAACGAAATATTGTTTCTGTATTTTTTTTCCTTCACATTTCTATTCTACTTTTTGAGCATGTTGCAATCGGAAAGCAAGAGAAGCTGTGCGATCTTTTAAATTCCATCTGACGTTCACAGAGGACTAGCGTGCTACTTCTCGTTGTCCCTTGCGGAAGGGTCTCTCTTTTCCTGAGTTTTAGGATTCTGGGTGTGCCAGGGAACAAGAGCACCGCCACGGGAACCTATAATTAAAATAATAATAAAGGCGGTCGGAATCTTCCACGATGTTCTATAAATAGGTAGGCAGATCCCATTAGAGATAATGGAGCCGGAGCTGGTGGCTACACCGCCCCCTAGCTGGGGGAGACGGGGACACTGGGATTAAAAAATGACTTCCATTTTTTAAATTTTAAAGACTCAAAACAAAGCAAAATAAAGCAGGAAGAAGGTTTCCAGTTGCTCTGCCTCCTTTCCTCCCTCCCACCACCCCTCCAAATGGCACCCAATCAAACCCATTTCCTTTCAGAAGTCTTTAGTAAGGTAGCATTTAAAAAAAAAAGTGCAAATTTTGCGTGGAGAATTGGCTTCTTTGGGGGGAAATTTTGACAGAAAGCGCCTTCCTTGGGGGAGGTCAGGAGTCATTGGTATTAAACTAGACAAGCTGGTAGCGGAATGTTAATGGACACGGTAAGCAGATGTTCAGTAATTAGGGGAGATGTGAATGACAAGACGTGAGAGGTACCGAACACGGGCGGGCTGGCACACAGCAGCTGCTGCCGCCGCTTCCCCTGTCACGGATGTACACAAGTCAGACCAGCCCCCGGGAGGCTGCCGGCGCCGCGACAATTAGAAAAAAATGGTATTCGATTAAAATAAGTAATATATCATACAATGCAATGCCCCCACTCCCACCCCCCAATAGCGAGGAAGAGTGGCCTCCGTTGGAAAGGGAGCAGGGATCTGCCAAATCTTGGAAATGGGGAGATTTGCTGAAATTGGACTTTCAGTCTTTTTTTTTTTTAGGATTATTATTTTTAGCCCATGTTGATAGAGAGCCTTTTTAAAACACGGGATGGACTCCTTTCTTTCTCTCCCTTAAGTGCCAATTCCAAGCAGTCTACAGGGGCTGATCCTTCCATCTCTTAAATATCTTGCCAAAATCTTCCCTTTCTCTCTAGTCCCAATGTCCCTCTCCTGACTCTCATCATTTCTTCTGGAATATATGACCGCCTCCTCCAACTTTTCCTGTGCCTAAGGAACCTTTGCTAACTGCCACTCCCAAGGCTGGGTAGTGGCTGGTCTCTCAGACATCTCCAGAACCCTGCCTTTCTTCTGCCGAATCATACGCTTAATTATGACCGGTGTCTGCGTCATTTTTATTCTCTGGGTGCTAACACCTGGCACAGTACTGAAAGCATAGTAGGCCTACAGCAAGTGTTTTCTTGTGAGTAGTGGCAATGCACACATGCTGTGAAGAATCAATGCAAAAATCATCTCAAACATTTGTTGAGCAATTCCTGTTGCCAGGTTCTTTGACAAAGAAGAGTTTGTGCCCCTTTGCACTAAAACTGAATTGCAAAATCAAAGCATGTTTGGGTGGCAGTTAAAGAAAGCAAAATCAGTCATTTCAAGGGTTGTTTTATGTCTACAATGTTTCTCTATTTCATGGAAGCATCGCAAAGACATGGCTTGTAGATCCAGCTGCAGGGGGAGGACAGCATGGCCTGGGGGTAGAACACTGGCTCTGACACTGCTGGGGCTTCTGTTTCTTCTTCTGTGAAATGGGAATAATAACACTAAACTCTCGAGGTCATGAAGATGCTGGAAGGAGATTGCAAGAGCTTTGTCCTGCCATTGGGGTGGCCTGGTTGACTTCATTTCACCAAATGAGAGCATGAACTTGGAAGCCATGAAGCCCTATAAAGGGATTACTCAATTCTTCTGTGTGCCGGAAATTCCCAGAAGATATGCCTACCCCACGTCCGTATGTGGAGGAAGACGAGGAGCAGAAAACGTCGCCGACTTTGACTAAGTACTTCCTGTACCTTTGGTCCTTTATGAAAGTTGCCTCATTTCTCCTGCTCTGCAGCGTGGGTCTCGGGATCCCCATTATACATATAAAGAAAATGAGGCTCAGAGAGGGTAAGCCAGTGGCTGACAGCCATGCAGTACAGTGGGGCTGGGCTGTGAATCCCAGATTTTCAGGCTGCAAAGTCCCCTCCAGCAGGAGAAGGCTCAGTGGAGGGGAGGCCCTCCTGCTCCTTTAGGTATGAGGTGGAGGATGTTACAACCTGTTCTCATATTTGGAGGTAAAACACCCCTGGGAAACGTTTCAAAATGGCAAAGCCCCATTACAAAGGCTCAGTTCCCTGCTGGCTGTTTCTTCCTCTCCCTGGGTTGACTTCTCGAAGTCCCCCATCTTAGTCCGGTGCCTTCTCCCTCTAGTTCTCCTTCTCATCCCTCGCTGCTCCCTCTTTATCGGTCTCTCCATCTCTCTCCCTTGATTTCTAATTTCCAAGCCTGCGAGCTATTACAGAAAGCATAATGACGGTTACACTTGTCTATAGCAATATTGCTGTCTGGCTTATTGCTTTGTAAAGTACTTCGGGAGCCTTGAAAATGAAAGGTGTTATGTAAAATGAAAATCGATTCTAATTCTAAATAAACATCATTGCTTCAAGTTTCCCTTGGATAGCATTGTTTCATGCTCAAGAAGAGACAATGGATCTGGATTTCCTCGGAATGTTTTAAAGATATATTTGGACTTTCTGGTACCTTGGGACTTGTCACGACAGGGGCGAGATCTGAATCATATCTCAATATATCCTTACAATTATATGTAATTGCACCTGGAAAAATGTGTCTTTGTTCATTTTTTATGAAGGGAAATTATTTTCACCCATAGAAAAGATTGATACCACTTTTAGCTTATGTTCAGGTGATTAGTGATTAAGTGCAATTTATTTCTCTGATATATGTCTCTATCAGAAGCCACTATCCAGAATGGGGAAAGAAACTTTGCTCTGCAGCACCATCTCCACTTGAAGAAGCAGTTTCCTCCTCCTTTGCTGGCAGAGTAATTTATAAGGACACGCACACCACAAAAATGGAAGTTTGAATCATTTCTGTGGAGAAAGCTCATCATCCCAAATCAGAAATGTCATAAAAGTTAAAACGCCATAAGTGTGTTCCCCAAGAAAGAAAGAATTTTCTTTTCATTGAGAACACAGGAGGATATAATATACTTCTTGAAATTCAAATTTCCATAGCAAATGCAATTTATCTCTCCTTTGGATCATTCATCTTCCTTTAAAAAAAGGTAACTGGATATTGTATCTATTTTATATTTTTCAGCCAAATTATCCTCCAAGTGATTGTTTCCTTAAAAATTACACATGCAGTGTGGGGGAGATGGACAATTTCCTCCTTGGGAGAGTGCATTTGAAAGTTCCAGCCTTGGGAAGTACCGATGAGTTGGCTTGTATTTGCTGTGATAACTCAATCATAAGTCCATTTGCCTCGGTGGAAAGACCTGGGATGCCTGTGAGGCTTATGGCCTCAATTCATTTCTCCCTATTTCAATTTTATGTCTGGTTAAGTAATCTGAAGTGTCTGCTAGTGGTTTGGGTCCTGCAGATGCTCAGAATATGAAGAGCTGAACAAAGGTGTCAGTGTTTTAATCTGACAGTATTACTTATATGTAAGACCCTCTATCGCATAGGTCTTCCTTGCGCACAAATCCAGAATGTTACTATTTTTCTCCCTTTACAAAACTCTCGTTGTCCTATCTGTCGTGTTGAGCCTACTGGCTGTGTGACAAGATGCTGGAGATTGATAGGCTGTCTGTGGAGGCCTGGAAGGGATGTAGCATGATTCAGAGACAGCCTTGGCTTTGGACCCTCCCCACAAGCAGGGAACAGCCGCTCAGGGAACAACCACACAGCTTCTGCAGCACATCACAGGCTGCCTAAGCCCCAGTTTCCTTATCTTCAAAATGGGAGAGGTAGACTTCCCTAGAAAAGCTGTATGAGGTTGAGGGAAATGTATAGAAAGAACCTGCCATAGGCAGCGTAGACCACCTCTAATGACAGCACGTGATGCAGGCAGAGATTGAACTCAGCAATACTGCCTTTAACTTTCCACTATCCCTAAGGACACACACACACAACCCCTCATTTTTTTCTGCAAGTTTTCTCCTTCCTGCATCAGGGCTTTTGCCCCTGTTGAGTCTCTGAATTGGCATCTATGTGGCAAACACCATGGGCTGTTTCCCTTTCTTTCATAGTATTACGATCCCAAGTTATAGCTGGGCACATTGCCCCACCCCCTCTCCCCGAGTAAAAATTCCATTTATCAGACTCTCTTGTAGAAGATCTGGTTAATGATAGGCCAGTGGACATATGGAGAGGCTACCTTAAAGGACACTGATTCAGCTCGAATGGAGTGAGCTCCCGTGTTTCCTTTCCCAGCTGCATTGGAACTCTGCTGTGATGGCTGGAGTTCCAGCAGCCATTCTGCACCATGAGGTGATCTGATGGTGACATTTGATAGATAAGAGACTGCATCCCTGGTTATTTAAATGGTTTGCTTATATCCATGCTTCTCTTACATAAAAAATACATGTTTATGTGTTTAAGTCACTATGCTCAAGAATGACCACAAGAAGCATTTACTGTATATCTCCATTCTGGACATTTTTCAAGACTCATTTCAAGTTCTTTCTTCTCCATGAAGTCCTCTGAGGCTATTCCCAATGCCAGTGTGTTTCCCATCACAGAATTCTCACTATGTCAGCACATGGCCTGTTATTTTTGTCATTGCTTTAGGTTTCTTATTCTTGAACCCCTAGTAAAACTTCAAGCTCTTCAAGGACAGAGGCCCTGTCTTACAATTTATCATTTCACTCACATCCCCCAGGAATGTTGAGAACCAAGGAATTTCTCTATGAGGAGAAAAGTGACATTTATCAAACACCTGCTGCATGCTCCTATATATCTCCTATATATGTCCTCCATGTCCCATCCCCACTTTCCATCCCCACCATCCCCTCTAACCCTACCATCTTTCCACCATCCCCAAATCTTTGTGAGCTAACTATTATCCTCTATTTTCAGATGAAGCAGCTCAGGCAAAGAGAGGGTAATTTGCTCAAGTTCAAACAGCAAATAAATGACAGAGGCAGGAATTGAATACAGACACTTGACTCTGGAATCCACATTCCCGAGGCTCTATTGTCTCCCCAATACTGAATTTAGCATTTCTTTTAAATGTAGATCTCAAGATCTACCTAATAGTCTATCATAAGTATATTTCCCAACCTGTCTCTGATGTTGGACATTTGGGTTATTTGCATTTTGACACTATTAATGACAATGCTGGGGAGGCCGTCTTTGTATATATGTATCATTGTATAAATGACAGATTATTTCCTTGAGAAAGAGTCCAATGATTAAATTTATGAATCAAATAGAATGTATGTTTTCATCATTACCCCCAAACTGAAATGTCTCAAATCATGGAATCACAGAACACAGGATCAGAAAGAAATCTTCCAGGTTATCTAGTCCCACCCACCTGCTCATTTACCATTGTGGCAACCGAAGCTCTGAGTGAGTGAGTGACTCTCCCAAGGTCACACATGAATTCTGGTAAACCTATTCCTAGCACCCAAAGGCTTTGCTTCCTGTTTGGAGTTCTCCCTAAGACCATACATTCTGCTCCCATATAACCTAAACTCTCTACCAATCTTCACATCCTCACTGTCAAGTGAGCAAGCCTTGCTTTCAGAAAGCAAATATGATCGAGCCCCCTGCCATAGATCTGTCGTTGTCTTAGGCACATATTCACATACAAATTCCACTCTACCCACTTGCTTAGTACAGCCAGGAGAGACCCCAAAAGAGTAGATGTGGAGGTCTTTCCTTCTTGCCTTGCCATAATCATCATCATCACAGCAACCTGGAAGTTTGGCTGGAGCAGTAGGGTTCTGGTGATTTCCGCTGAACCCAGTTTTGCTAAAGTTTTACAGAAATACCCTCTACTCTTTAGTAAAATTGGTGTGATTCCTTAACAGAGTGCTGATATCATTGAGTTCTCCTCCTTTTCCTTTGTTGCTTTATGAAGAATATTTTCTTTTCTTTCCATGAGGGAGTTGGGGCAAAGAGGCTATTTGCTGGTACAGTCACATACCTAGCCCCAGTTAATAACCATGAACTAGGGCAATGGAAGGCCTTCTCCTTCCCCAACTTTCCATGTGAATGGCCCCTCGTGGCTGCCCTGCTCTTTGAAAAATCTGGTTGAAACCCATCGCTCTTCAGTTCCTCAGCAACCTCTTCCTTTTCTTCCCACCACTTGGGCTTGCATGCCATTTCTATGACATCCTGCTCTGCTGCCTTTCCCTCACCATCCCCTGCCATACAGATCCCAACATCAGGACTTTTTTTTTTTTTTACTACTGTTAATTTATTTTCTTTTCATAGTGCTAAAGCAATACACATTCAATGTGCTAACACACAGCTTGCTGGGTGCTTATTGAAGATCCAGGAAGTGTCAAATGCTAGAAATAGAAAAAGGAGTAAGACTCAACCCCTACCCTCAAGGAGCTCCTATTTCTGGGGAAGACAAAAATAAAAGCACTTACATTACTATGCCACAAATTCTGTAAGAAAGCTGCACTGAATATTAAGTAGAGGGAAAAAAAACTTAAGCAGCAGGGAGTCAGGAAGGTTTCTTTCTTCCATACATTCATTTGTTCATTTATTCATTTATCAATCCATGCACTCATTCATCCAATACCCATTTATTAAACACCTACTAGGTACTAAGGAATTATCCTAGAATTACAGACAGAAAACTAGAGCCAAATCCACATTTTCTGACTTTAGTTCTTACATTGTATTTATTTTTCTGTATGATGCTGTTACAACCCTTTACAAGAAAACTGGTTGGTTTTAGTAGTGCATTCATCCAGGTAGGATAAAGTCAGTTACTCAGCATGATGGAAATACACGCCAGGCTCATTAATCAAATGCTCTGGTTAATAGAGAGTCCTCATATATGCCATGCATGAATTACCAGTTTTCAAAAAAATTATAATACAACAAAATATACTGGAACTATACAGCTCATAATTTAATCTGCTTTAGATGTGACAGAAGTCACCTGAAGGGCTGTATTTAAGAGCCATCAAGTTTTGAATGTCACACCTGCAGCAGGCAAGTCAATGCAAAATTAACAGCTCTTGGCTCAGTATTACTGAGCTGCTGTTTTTGAAAATAGAAACTCCAAACCCTCTAAAAAAGAAAAAAACAGGTAAACCTTAACCAGATTTGCTATATAAAGAGGAAAAATCATGCTTAGGAAATACGAGCAAGAATACGCTCAAGATCCTAACATTATCTTCAAGTAACGAAAGCTTCTCTGTGTGTGTTTTAGGGCATGCTTAAAGGAAATATAACTGGGAAGGGACAAGTGGTTATTGAAGCTCATTTTGCAGCCCAGTAAAACACCTTTAAGGTTTATTGGAAGTAGACTTCGAATACGATTATTTTTTATGTTGCTGTTTAGGTCATTGCAGCTGGACATAAAGGAAGTGCCAATTAATGAGGTTCTGGTTGTTGGAACTCTGGGTTTTCCAGCCTGGAAGACCCCTTGAGACCCTGAGATTTCTGCATTGTGTACAGGGTGGCAGGGATGCTATAAGTCAGTAGTGCCCGGGTGAGTTCCTGGGGCACTAGTCAGGTGACCTGCTCCAAGAGCAGGTGGCTTCCCAAGCCAGGTGACTTTGAAAACTTTACTGCAGAATCTCCCTTTTGGAGGTTCCAGTGTGTTAGTCTACTGCAGCCAAGAATCTTATTTACCTTTCTTCAGCTCAGTGTCTCTCAAGTAACCCATTTTATCACCTTGCAAAGAAAATATACTAACAAATACATCTTGGGAATTACTGCCCCAAATTCTTCAGTAGAACAGATAATTGGCTTGCTATCTTCCAAATGGGTTGGATTCATAAACTTTCAACTATTCTTTCATTTATTCAACATGCATGCTCTGAGCACTGGTTTGTGTATTCAGATTTTACAAAAAAATTTTACAAAAAATTGTGTATTTGTGTAGCATGGGCAGCCTGGAAACCTGAGTACAGCCGTATGATATAGATGTAGATGTGGCAGGTAGAACAACTTTAATAAGTAATAAGTAATGTTTAATCATCATGTTTGAAACAATGGCAAATGAAATCCTTGATTTTAATGTTGATTGCCTGCTTTATTCTGTGAATTGAACTGAACTTTTTCTTTCTGCTGTTAGATGAATCATCTGTTCATAAAAAAGCTTGAAATTATTCTGAACCTAAAAGATAGCCATGGTTCATTCTCTGAGTTTTAGAGAATAAGAGACTGGATCTTAGGACTGATTTTTCATTTCGTCATATGAATATGAATTGCTGAGAAGTCTCTCTCACACCTTGTTGGAGGATGTGCTCCCTTCCCTGTGCCCATGGGAAATAAAAGCTTATTTCTGGAATCAAATGAGTCATTTAGGATGGGAAGGTGACGTCATTCATGAGCACAGGTGTCAGTGGTGCTTGGAAGAAGGGCTGATGACTCATGTACACCTCCAGGAATGACAGTGCCCTGAGAGTTGGGGTCCTGTGTGCTTTCTCTACGCTGTGTACTCAGCACCTTGGACAGTGCCCAGTGCCTAATAAAAATGAACATTTGTTGAATTAGTGAATTATATGAGCAAACTAATGGGAAAAAATCGTTTTTCAAAATGCTCTTACTATGTTGGAGTACAGTAACAAAGGCAGGGAAAATAATTTCTGTATTAGGTATTTCTGCAATAGTGCTGCATAACAATCCACTTCAAAACTCAGAGCCTGACAAGCACAAGCATTTAGTGTTTGGACTCATGGGTCTACAGATCAATTGGTGGGAGGTGTCAGAGGCTTGTGGTGGCTGGGCTTGGTATCACAAGTCTGTACCACATATCTGTCATTCTGTTTGGGCCACTGGCTACCCAGGTACATTCTTCTCCTGGCAAATGGCAGGAGTGCAAGAGCTGAGCCAATTGTTATAAGCACATAGAAGGCTTCAGTTAAGTCATGTCTGCTGACCAAAGCAAATGACATGACCAAGTGCTAAATCAGTCGGATAGGAAAGTATCTTCCCCACTCACCTCCCAATGTGTGTGATGGAAAGCAAGGTGAGGGAAGAAGAAGGATATTTGCTCAACAATAATCCATACCATCAAAGATGCAGACTTTCAAACATGTATTTCTCTAACATTGCTAAAGGTTAATCTAAAAACAGGTTCTAAGCATTAAGTGCCAAAGGAAAAGAGAAAACATGTCCAGTTGGATTTCCAGTGATCTGAATTTGACTGCTGCCATATCTGAAAATCCTAGAGAAGCAAGATAACAGCATGGCTTTGTTTCATTTTTGCCAGCATTTTCTAAGGACACAATGCACATGGCACTATGCTTGATGCTAGAGTTCACTCCTGCATCCTCTCTGCCCCTACAGCTTTCCCTGCAGGCACCTTAAGCAGTGGAGCTTTGAGCAGCTCTGTCCAGGAGAATTGTCTAACTTTGAACCATCAGAAGCATCACTGAGTTCATAAGTTCTACCCCACTAGAAACAAGCTGGAAACTGAGTCACAGACACATAAATGGCTCCCTGGTCTCCCCTCTGCAGACTGACAGAGGATATCTTAGAGACTGGCATGAACAAACAGAGAGATCTCTTTCCCTGCTGGTGGCAT